>JAPYZR010008771.1:0-12120 GCA_030522945.1 Trichopria nigra | reverse complement strand
TATTAGTTTCTTTTATTATTGCTTTTACGCGCTGGTTTCCATTTTTTTTTTATTTTCCACATGTCTGAATAATTTTATTTCTGTCCCACGGTTAATTTTCTCTTGCCACTAATTTACATCAGAATTATATTTCATTATGAAGGAAGCAACAATTTTAATTTTTTAATAGAATATGCAATAGAAAATAATTAAAAACTTTGATAATCGCGTTATCTTGTTTGAACGAAGTAGTTTGGCGAATCCTCCCCTCCTTTCAACCTGCGCATTACTTCACCTTTCTTATTCCTTTTTCAATATAGATATACAAATTACATTGTCAACCTAACTTAACCTTTGATTTAGAGCGATTCGGAGCGACTCCGAGTCGTTCCCTTGATACAAAGCGAACAATGCTATAGACTCATTGGCTAGAGAGGCTAGAGAGTCACGGATGTAGTAGGTTGGGAGCGTTATAGGAGACTCATTTTCCAATCGCAGCGTGGCCTGAAGGCCTGAATCTATGTACATATATGTATGTATATGACGGTTGCGTCTGCAGCCGTCTTTTTCAGGTACCTATTCGTAGTGCAATGGTGTAGGAAAACTGCAGAAAACCTACACCTAGGTAGAGCATAACTTTACAAATTAAAACAAGTACTAGTAACATCAACATTTATTAACAATATGCGTATAAAAGGTACGCATTCACGGAGATACAGATATCAGATATTTCCCCCACCCGCGTATCCAGTATACATAAAATATAGTTCGATCTAACCGAACTTTTAGATACGCATCTTGATCATCTTAAATCGTTACTTACGCTACAAATGTCAATGTGTGTAATATATATGTGCATATGGTTTATATCCAGATATCTGTATATCCATGAAAACGAGGCAGGCGTTTAGCGAATAGATATTATAATATCTAGATATCTGCATCTCCGTGAAATCGAACCTTAAGGCAGGTTCCTACTACAGAGTTGTCTTATGAGGGGGGCTTCAAGTGCCCAAGGAAGTCCATATATATAACACAGGGACGTCTATTTTATGTCCCCTGCAGACCTTTATTTGACGTCCTATGGATATCGTGAGTTGGACTTTGACGTGCAGAGGACATTCAGATTACTACCCCAGGAAGTCCATTTGGCGTCCCACATGGACATCTATTGGACCTAAAAAGGAGGTCCATCGGTCGTTCGAGACATCGAATGGACGTCGTATGGATGTCACCGTGTCGTGTGGGTATACTGATGAGCCTAGTAGTATGGAACGAGACGAAATGGCAAAATAATTTTTTCAAGGTATTATAGCCCCGTAGGCCATAGGAGGACACAGATAAAGTGTCGAAACGTAGGGCATAAAAATAATAAATTAATGGAACTGTTTATAGCCGATTTAAATCATTAAAAAATCATTGTTATCGCATTTCGAATTTAAAAAATTTCCAACGATTCTGAATAAAATGCAATATTTTTGAAAGAAAGATGGACCTGGGTGGAACGTGAACTGATTCAATGTAAATAATGTTTTCAATTCGATTTATATCATAAAATGTTCTGTATTAACTGGAAAATATAAATATTCCAAAGTAAAAAGAATTTTAAACAACTTGTGCATAGAAAGAAAATTAATGTACACATGTATATTATCAGTATGTGCTTTTCTTACACAAATTAATTATAAATTGTATATCGTTGATGAATATCACCTGATGAGTAGGATTTTCCGTAAAACTTTTTAAAAAGAGCAGCCAAGTTTTTGACAATCCAGGTGAGAAAATGCTTCGAATAAGGACCTATATACTTTTACCCCACGGAACAGAACGTACGATTTTATGGGCCGATTTTATTTCCAAAAATTACGGTTTTTTACATCCAAAAGCCGATCCAAACAAAGTCCGGTATGCTTATTGCATTCCCGTGGAAACTTAGTTACAAAGCGTTCTTTTTCCCGATAATATCTGCCTATTGCCGATAATATCTAATAATAACTATGCGGTATTGCGATGAAAAGCGATATCGCATCGGCTGCAGCAGCGTCTTTCGATCGAATTAGCAAACAGCGGAACTGCAAAATTAAATTAATGAATCACTTTTTCCGTTTTTTGAAAATCGAGTAACTGTGAAATTCTGTAACTGTGAAAGTGTGCATTTCATATGATCGCAGGGAAATTTTCAGCTAAATCGGTTCATAAATGAAGGAGTTCTAATGAAAATTGAGTTTCGGTAAAAGTTCTACTTTAGAACCCCCTTAAGGTGGTTCTAAAGTATAGAGCAGTAGTTACCGACCTAACCTTAAAACAGGAAAAGGATAAATAAAATAGGATTGAAACATTTTTTTAAAATTTGGGCTTTGGAAGGGTGGTTCTACACATCATATACAATCCCCAACAAAATATCTCTAACATTGATTCCAAATTACAAGAGGAAAATTCGAAATAAAGTGTTTTCTCTTACCAGCAGCAAAAAAAAATTTATTTCGGATAATTCTCGTTTAATTTTGAACCAATTTCAGCGATATTTTTTTTAGAATTGTATATGTTATGTATAATCACCCTTCCATAGCCCAAATTTTGAAAAAATGTTTCAATCCCTTTTTATTTATACTTTTATTGTCGGAAAGTCTCGGACACATGGTAAGAGAAAATAATTTATTTCGGATAATGCCCCTTTCATTTCGAACTAATGTCACCGATAATTTTTGGGGGATTGCATATACGACATGTAGAATCACCCTTCCAAAGCCCGAATTTTGGAAAAAAAACGTTTAAATCCTTTTTTATTTATACTTTTCTTGTTTTGAGGTTAGGTCGGTAACTGTTCTACTCTAGAATCCCCGTAAGTATGCAGGACTTTATTCCGTAATTCCGTTCAACACAGAACAATAAACGAAAAAGAAGTGAAAACCCCACTTTTAAAAAGTGTTGGATGCCACAAAGACGCGATTCGCAAATCGCAACACCAATCACAGTATTACCACAGATTTATAATAATTATAATACATATGTATATGTCAAACCGTGGTTGTCAAACTGTCAAATTCAACCCTTTCAACGATTGTTGGGAAGAACTAAAACAAAACAAAACGTTGGTATCAGTGTAATTGAAGTCAGTGCAGCGAGTTCGGTGTGCACGGTGTGCACCGTGTAAACTCAGTTTCGCCGATTTCGCCCGTAATGGCGTAACGACATACGAGAACGAGCGAGGAGTCGCGGACTCGTATATGGATATATACATATAGCGGAAATTTTCATACCTCCGACCCCGACGGCGGTATTTCTCGTATATCTGTAGATCTTCTCTTCGAAAATGGCGGCCGTACTGGACGAAGTTGGTAAATCCGCAGATAAACTCGTCGACGAGGAAAAAGAAGAAATTGTTGATGAAAAGGATGAAGCCGGAGCAATTGAAGCTTCTAAGAAGAAAAAGAAAAAGAAGAAGAAGAAGAAGGCTGGTATGTCAGTGTTAAATATTTATACGTAGTAAATTCGGATTCGATTTGCAAACCTTGCCAAACCCGTGAACGAGATAAACTTTTTAAAACGTTAATTTATTTAACTGTTTTTCGCAATTGTCAATTAATAACAGGAATTCTTGTTTATTATTAATTTCTTTTAAATAAGTGCTATGGAGAAATTGGATTTTTATTTACACGGTACTTGATTGTACATTCTATATCATTATCATTATTATCATCTATTTTTATTGTATTACCTTCCATATAAAATACAGCACAGTTTTGTATTTATGCGTTTAATGTTATTCATGTATTTTGTTTATCTATTTCGTGAAGGTGCCGGTGAAGCCAGTGCTGATGTTCCAGAAGGAGATGATGAACAATCAAGAGATGCTAATGGTACAGCAGAAGGTAAAATTTGTGTTTACTATTGTTACTTAAATGAAATTGCGGATGTATTTACTACTAATATTCGTAGCAAACATTTGTAGCAGCCGATTCCAAAACAACGGGAGATTCTTATTAATTTAATGATTTCAAAATAAAACTCTTATTCCGAATCAGCTGATACAAATCAGCTGCTAGTTTCAACATTACATTACAATTGATTTTTATATAAGGAGGCGCTGAAGTAACTGAAAATGGAGAAAATGATGGTGAAAATGAAGGCGAACAAGATGATTCCAAAAAGAAAAAAAAGAAACGCAAGCCTCGTGGGAAACGTACAAATAGCAAACAAGAAGACTTCTTAATTCCTGTAGATGAAATTTTCCCTGATGGCAACTTCCCTGAAGGAGAAATTATGGAGCACCCATCAGCAGCAGGAATTGATGATAGAACAGCAAAGCATCGGTTTTCCAGCGAAGAGGCTCGAGCACTGGAAAGAGGAATGAAAGATATGTACAATGAAGCAAGACAAGCTGCTGAGGCTCATAGGCGAACTCGCATGCACATCAAAAACTGGGTACGCAGTGGAATGACCATGATCGACATTTGCAATGAACTTGAAGATACTGGCAGAAAATTGATACGTGAAGATGGCTTGAAAGCTGGATTAGCCTTCCCAACCGGCTGTTCGAGGAATCACTGTGCAGCCCACTACACACCCAATGCTGGTGATAAAACTGTCCTTGAATACGATGATGTGACAAAGATTGATTTCGGAACTCACATTAATGGACGTATTATTGACTGTGCTTTTACTCTTGCATTTAACCCCAAGTATGATAAGCTTATAGAGGCTGTGCGGGATGCTACAAATACTGGAATTCGTGCTGCTGGTATCGATGTTCAACTCTGTGATGTTGGTGCAGCTATTCAGGAAGTTATGGAATCGTATGAAGTTGAAATTGATGGCAAAACTTATCAGGTTTGTTTAAAAATTTATTTGATATTATATTTTATTATTCTTGAGTTTATTGCATTTAATTTACTTAATCTTATTATTCATTCAGGTAAAATCAATTAGAAATTTAAACGGTCACTCCATTGCGCCTTATCGTATTCATGCGGGAAAAACTGTGCCAATTGTAAAAGGAGGTGAAGCAACAAGAATGGAAGAAAATGAATTTTATGCCATTGAAACTTTTGGGTCAACTGGAAGAGGAGTGGTTCATGATGATTATGAATGCTCTCATTACATGAAGAGCTTTGATGCCGGTTTTGTGCCCTTAAGACTGCAAAGCAGTAAATCTCTTCTTAATACAATAAACAAACATTTTAGTAAGCCTACATTTTCTTATTAAAATTAAATTCATATTTAGAATTAAAAAATGAAATAAAATTAAATTTAAAAAATTAATTGTTTTAGGTACTCTAGCTTTCTGTAAACGCTGGTTGGATCGAGTCGGTTGCACTAAATACCAAATGGCTTTGAAAGACCTTTGTGATAAAGGTGCAGTCGAAGCGTATCCCCCTCTTGTGGACATAAAGGGGTGTTACACCGCCCAATTCGAGCACACTCTCGTCCTTCGACCTACGTGCAAAGAAGTCATTTCCCGAGGAGATGATTATTAAATACTTAAAGGGCCTCTAAAGTAGATATTTTGCTAACATTTTAGATAAGATGTGGAAAAACATTTTACCTTTGAAATCAATTTTCAAAACCGAAAAAAGTATTATTTAACAATCTCATAGATTCTCAGAATGGACAAAACTTTTATAACAGAATTACAAAGCTACGAGATAAAGTACATTTTATTGAAAATGTCGTAAAATCTACTTCAGAAGGTCCTTCAATTCAGCTAAGGTATCAACCTCAGTGCTGAAGTATATTTTTCGAATACTAAATTCGAATGACCAAATTTGTTTCTCGACGTTAGTTAACGTTGTACGTGCCAGCCAGCTTTTTTTTTACTTTTGGCATTTGAAATGCCTATTTTGGCTGACACTCTCAAACGTAATCGAGTATTCTTTTTGGTTTTTTCTTTTGTAAGTATGTATACACATATCTGTATGTAAAAGCGTACTGCGCATAATAACTAACTGACCAGTGTACAGATTAATTTACCTTCCCTAATAATATTTAGAATGTGAAAAGGATGTCGGGGAAAGTTCTCATATTGGATAAAATATATTTCTATTTTTATTTGAATCATTGACATTTTAGTATGCACTTATAATTTAAGTAATCTCTCGTCGATATCATTGATTAATAGGTTGATCTCTCTACCTAAATTGCTTAGACTCTTACACCCAGAGTCACAGCTACATAATTGATTCAGTGTACACAATTCTTATTCTTACATTAATTCCGGGTTTATTTCTACATTAAGCAGCAAACCGGTTTCTGTTACATTTAACTCTTAAAATTATTCTAAAGAAATATGGTACAAATAAGGCCTTATTCGAAAAAGACTTATCATGCGTAACTTTTCAAATCATATTTAAATTTTCTATTCACGAGATGATGCCATCTTATACGTTGGCAAACTCTGGTGATCTGAACCTATCCATACATCATGAAAGCTTATACCAGACATTTACCGATGAACATAACGCATGGTATGTATTCTCCGAAGTGTATAAATATAAATGTTAAGACGCGGGGTTTACAATATTTTTCGAATTATTATTTACAGTTGCAGATATCGCGTAGAAAAATCTATATTTTTTTCCTGATTATTACGAGATGCATTCGCTTCTTAAACTAAGAGAACTTTCTTCTTGCGAAGATTCTTCATTGTGAATCCGTGTGTCGGAGTTTCGCTCGTGCAGTCACCAGCGGATTCACTGGTTCTGTTGGTTGCTTTTGCTGTTGCTGCTGAAAGAAAAACGGAATATTAAGGAAAAGTCGTAATACCGCAAACAAAAAACATTAATGTCATACATATTGTAATTCTCATAAAAGCATTTTATATTCATATCTAATACACGTAAAACTTATATTATAAGATATGAGAAAGAACTATTTATCATCAAATACTGATTAAAATTTAGTCATGATTCTTTTCATTATGCAAACAACTCGTAAGATATAAAAAACGTGATATATAGTGATAGTAAATTGAAATGTAACTAACAGCAAGCTGTATATGCTTCGCTCGTTGTTCAATGGCCCGCTGCAACGCTGTCCTCGGGTCATTTTTGTACGATTCTTCTTGATTTCTCTCAGCTTCTTTACGAGAAATTGCTTCTTTGTGTTTTTCTAGTGCTCGTTGCAGCTCACTTTTTTGGTTGAGGACATTTTTCCCTCTAAAATGAAATAAAGAAAATGAACAAAAATAGTCCAAAATGTTATATAGACAAACACTTATTATGACACACAAATTTTTATTGAAATATTTTATAATTAATACTGTATTATTTGGTCATAATGTCAATCTATAATTTTATATTTGCTTTAAATTCCCTATTTCCTCCTCTAGGGGTCGTAAGACCTGGTCATTGGATCAGCGGAGGCCGACGCCGACCACGCCGCGGACTTGCGGGACTCTAGGCTCGATCCGTTTGAATGAAGGATAGAATTAAAGGAATCCCCGTAAAAAGGGCTCTACCTGTGAGTAATGGAATCCCTGTAGAAAGGGCTCTAGCTGCCCTCTGCCTGTGAATGAAGAGTTAAGGCTGCCTAGTAAAAACGGGTATAAACCGGATCCCCGGGCCGAGCCTCCATGTGCTCCATATACACACAACATACATGCACACACATACATATATACATGGTGCATTGGATATGTAGTCAATGGAGGGAAGCTGGGCGCGGGGCCGGTAGGAGCCGATGGTACAGTTTAGAAACTGGGTTTGGCATTTCCTATATAGGCCGCTGGGTAGTAAAGAGGGGCGGCGGGGGGGGGGGGGGGGGGGGGGGGGGGGGGGGGGGGGGGGGGGGGGGGGGGGGGGGGGGGGGGGGGGCTGCTGGGCTTCCGGGGTCCGCGGGCCAAAGTCGTCGTTAGCCCTTGAAACATCTGACGCAGAAAAATATAACATTTCCAGAAACTCGAAGAAAGAAGCGACTCGAACAGGTATAGAGAATCGAGAGATATAACTATCAGGCAATAGATGGGAGAGGCGCGGTCTCGGACGAGGAGGCGCTGGCCTGCCTGCTGGAGACGCACTTTCCGGGCTCTATAGGGCCTGGGGTGGAGAGACGGCAAATATGAGGGAGAAAGGATGGGCTGTAGGCGGCAGTGACTCGTAAGGGACAAGCAGCCAAGCTAGTTAAGTCAGTCACTCCAGCCAAAGTTAGGTGGCCCGTGCGTATATTTTTGGGCCGTATAAATCCCCGGGTCCCGATGGGGTATACCCAGCCCTGCTATAAAGGGCCGAGGAGGAAATCATCGGGGTGCTGGTAGGGCTTGTAAGGGCGAGTCTGGAAACGGGTCACATCCCGGGAGCCTGGAATAAGGGAGCAAGAGTCCAAGAGTGGTATTCATCCACAAACTTATAATAGGAATGCTAGGCAACCGAAAGGTGTATGCAAACAAGGGACTTGTAAGTGTAGAAGGCCACTTGAATAAAGGATGACCACAGGTAGGAGTTTAATTCCCCATTCTATGATGCTTATAGCATATTCATCTGCATTTATTTGGTTAGTCTCGGATACCCGAGGCCCGGGTCAGAGATTAGTGAACATGTGCACTGCACCGGGACGGTGCAGTTAATGAATATGCTATTAGTGATATTATAGGTATGCGGATGATATTGGAATAATAATAATACGGGACCACTTCATCGAACCCCTTAAAGATTTGATGCAAGGAGCCCTGGATAAGGTATAGACAGGTGTAAGAAGAAATCACTCTCGGTAAACCCAGCAAAGAAGGAAGTGGTAGTTTTCACTCGGAAGTACAAATGGGGCGCAACGTGACATTTGGGATATGAAGGAGTGATATGAAGTTCTCGAATAGTGTAAAGTATACCTAGGTGTGGTTCTGAACAGTAAGTTCAACTAGAAGGAGCAACTGGAAAAAAGACAGTGTAAAAGAGCCACGGTAACCCTCTGGCAGAGCAGAAGGGCGGTGGGCAGCATGTGGGGCATAAGGCCCGAAACAGTCATGTGGATTTTCAGGGCTATAATCAAGCCAAGGCTCATGTATGTGGCATTGGTCTGGTGGCCAATGTCAGAAAGAGCGTAAGCCTAAAGGGAATTGGAGAAGTTTAGAGATCTCGTACTCGGATGTATAGTGGGAGCAATGGGTACTACACCCACAGCAACACTAGGTGCATTACTGAGTGTGGAACCCCTGCACTTAACACTGAGGGGAGAAGCGGCTAGGTCAGCAAAAAGAGTGAGAAATCTCCATGGCTGGGATGGACGTACGAGACATACGAGGTTGTCCAGAGGTCTAAGGGATTGAAGTTTAAAAAATGGGATTGAATGGGATTAAAACCATTGGAGAAACGTCATGATTGGTTGATATAATCCAATCACGTAAGTTTTCTAACGCGTTTTAATCCCATTCAATCCCATTTTTTAAACTTCAATCCCTTTTCGTTTACTGGGATGTTCGACAAACGGTACCGGGTGAGCTTGGTGGACAGGGAAGACTGGCAGTATGGTTTACAGAAGGTTCAAAGACGGATGATGGGTCGGGAGCGGGAAGTGTATCACAGGAAAACAGGCAGAGGTATTAATATTCCATTAGGAAAATATACCAACCTGTGGCAAACAGAACTCGTGACAGTATAATACATTGTGCCAAGGAAGTAAGAAAGCAAGGAGTGAGCAATAAAGAGATACTGATATGCTCGGACATCAGGGCAGCGCTACAAGCTCTGGATGGGTTCGAGACTAGATCTAGACTTGTGGAGGAAGGATATAATACCCTCAACAAGCTTGGGAAGGCCTGGGTGCAGTTGAATCTCCAATGGATCCTAGGACATTGTGGAATCAAAGATCTCATTATAGCTGACGGGGGAGCACGATACAGAATGGCAAAAGGCAGCTGAGTGTCGGCAGGATGAAATACATATAGGAAAGACCATTAACGGATAGAGGGCTTAAGCTCTTCTGAAAATGGGAAGACAGAGCGCTCGCACAGTAACAAGATACCACTGACACGACTCGAAGAGAGTCCAATATGTAAATTGTTGTTGTGTGACAGTTCTTTGGAGACATAAGGCACGTATTACATCTGTGCGAAGCGCTGATAGAAAAACGGTATCAACTGTAGGGAACAGAAGAGGTCCCCATTTCCAACTTAGAACCGAGGAAAACTCTATCCTTTTGGAAAGGGGTCATGCATCAATTCTGAGCAGAATAAGGAAGAGCGCAAAGGGATTTGACTCAGGACCCACCTCGGGAGTAATCATAATAATAAAATTCACTACTTTTAGACTTATTGATTCCATTTTAGGAACAACATTTTTAGTAATCTAATTGTTAAGGATCGAGATTGAGCTACATATAACACTTTGAAAATCTGATTTTGGATAATATTCGAATAGAACTACTTAACTTTATTAAATCTGAAAATGTTGAGCGATGGACTCGAAATTTTATAAAAATGCATACATTTTATAGAATTAATAATAATTGTTGTTAATATTTCAAAATTTCAAATATTGCAAACTTTATTCAAATATTGCGTTCCTTTCGTATAAAGTAAACGTTAAAAAAATAAATGTTTAAAACACGACGGATTTGAAGTAAACGAAATGTGTAAAATATTCTACTCACATCTTTTGATTAAAAAGTAGCTCTCGGTGCAGATCCTTGTGATTGGTGGAGGCCTTGCAAGGATTGTAAGGCTTTCGCGGCAGAATCAAGCCATCCGGTCCCATGTGAGGTTCCGGTGGTGGAGGAGGTACACCCAATACTGGTGCCATTCCCTTTCCTGTAATATATAATGATTATCTCAGTTTTTAAATTAATTTTATTTTATTTTATTTTATTTCACAATCAACGGCCATGCAACCCTTTACAATTAATATTAATAATTAATTTTATTTAATTTCTTTTATAAAATTAATATGAATTAATTTTAATTGACAAAACTTTGTTTTTTCATGTTCACGTAGTAATATATACGCAAGAGAGAGATATAATGGATATATAGAATGTTTGATGTACATATATTATAAATCTGTGATAATAGTGTGATTGGTGTGTTGGATGCTCTCTGGCATCCGACACTTTTTAACGTGGGGTTTTCACTTTAAACATTTTTTGTTCAAAATTCAGGCTGTGGAAGGGTGATTCTACATGTCATATATAATCCCCAAAAAATTATGGGTGACATTCGTTCAAAATGAAAGGGGGATTATCCGAAATAAATTATTTTCTCTTACCATATGTCGGTAACTGTTCGACATTAGAACCGCCTTAAGGGGGTTAACGACACTTTTTGTCAAAACTCATTTCCATTAGAACTTCTTCATTTATGAATCGATTTAGTTGATTTTCGAAAAACGGAAAAAATTATTTGTTTATTAAATTTTGTTGATGTTACGCGTTGCTGCAGCCGATGCGATATCGCTTTTCATCGCAATACCGTATAGTTTGAAGCAGATATCGGGAAAAAATCTTTGTATTGTAATTCACTTTTTGATTGAAAACCTCGGTCGGCAATTGTTCTACTTTAGAACCCTCTTAATACTTTTCATGATGCTTGTGTTTAAAATTGTAACATTATTCATAATTTTCATGCCTTTTACAATTGAAACTCGTTCAGTGTATGAAAGTCAACAATTCCCATGAACGCGTGTATAGAAATAATTTAAACGATAACTTTTCTTTCAACAATCAAAGAGCAAATCGAATCGAATCACCGCATGTAAAGATTGAAATACTTTCGACTCATACCTAAAAGAGTTGAAATTAAGCTTTTAAAAAAGATAAAAATTCATTTTTCAACAAGAAATCGAATCATTCTTTAAAAAAATGAAATTTTTACTCCAAGATTTCAAAAAATAGAAACCTAGCTAAAAAAATGACACGGTCTCGCTAGCGCCAGGCTTCTGGAGCCGTGGTCACGGCAAGGCCACGTAAAATTTTCTACCAGGGTTATATCAGTTGTTAATTTCAGTTATTATATAATTATATATATTAAAAATGTGGAGTTAATTATTATTTTTATCATTATTTTATATTATTATTATTATTATTATTATTGTTGTTGTTGTTGAGGTTTTTTTTTATGTAAATGGCTCAAAATTTCTGAAGTGGGCCACTAAATTTTTAATGGCGAGATATTTGTACTATTTATCGACCACTTGGTAGTATTTTCGTATCAGGATATGA
>JAPYZR010008770.1:0-10171 GCA_030522945.1 Trichopria nigra | reverse complement strand
CTTTTCCTATTGATAAACCTTGCAAATTGTTATATAAATATATAATTGCCGATTAATCATTGTTTGCGTTGTTTAAACAAATACATATCATTAATATTGGCATTATTGTGGTTGCATGTACTCAATATACAATAAATTACAACGTATATCGCTGTAAAATAGTAAAAAAGAGGATTTTTAGGAAGGGGCCCCTTTTGCGGCACCCCAACCGTTTCGCCCCTGTTCTGGCTGCTGCTACGGCTGCTAGTTTCAGCGTCATAAGACCAATAGTGTTTATTTAGAAACTATATTCTGCATTCAATTAATAATTGAACGAAAAAAATCGGAGAAAGACATATTTTGGTGGTACTGACATTTTACTTATATTTCAGTCTGCCGAACGATGATAATAATTTTTCTAATCGCCGATTTCACGTGTATCGAATAAAGTGATTGTTTTTTAATGCGTTTCATGAGAATACATTTATTTTAATGCGTTTCATGAGAATACATTTATTCTACATGCTTATTATTCTCTTTTTTACACAAGACCTGAAGTATCACAGTTTCTTGAAAATCACCCATATACATCATTTATATGAAAAATTTTTAGTGCACGCAGTGTAATTGTTAGTCAGTATAAAATTTCATTTTATTTTTTACAAATTTGTACCTAAAATTAATACAATACAAAATATGTTTAAAAATGTTATATAATAAAACTATACTTAAATTGTATACAACCATTGTAACCAATTATTGTCCAACAGAATATAAGACAATATTGATTGGAATATGCAAAACAAATGTTAGATACAGTTCAAATGCAACAAAATATTTTGATAAAAAAAAAATAAACATTGATATCTACAAGGGAGTAATCATTGAATGTATATATATTGCTAGCCATCTGTCTTAAAAAAAAGGTATAGAAAATGTCGTTTTCACTCCGAAGACTCCGAATTTTTGCAGGGAAACTCGTATTTTTTCACAATAATTATACCCAACATTATAAAAATACCCTCTCGTTGTTCTCCATGACCACGAATGAAACGATGTGTATATCAAAACTATAATTGAATTTTCTTCTTACGATACAAAAGAAAAAAAAAGAATTCCTTTTGATCATTCGAAAAGGAATAAATTTTCTTGGTCAGTCGTAAATATATTCTGGTTATGTAGTCTGACGAAAATCAATGTCTTCCGCCATTAATCTCAAGAATTCTTACATTTTCCGTAAGACAAGTAATCTATACGTTGTATTATATGACGCGAATCAGCCCCACTCCCCTATTTATAAATTCAAATAAGAAATGAAAAAAAAAAATCTGTGTAAAATAATTATCTAATTTCCAAAAAAATATTCCTAAAAAAAAAATGATAAAGTGAGGCATAGAGTAGTGCGAATAATCTTTACGCAACCGGATAAAAAAAATCTATTCAATACAGGTTTCAGATTTTATGTTTTCTTGTGAACCTCGTTATCATAATTAATTGCAGTGGGGTCTTCATTTTTCGCAGTGTGCATATTAATATTTCTAGAATCTCTTTAAAAAATTAAGGCGAGCAAGCGCCCACAAAAAAAGCATTGCAGTATATTTACGCTCAACACAACTTCCAGAAAATTCTTTTCACGACACTAGATGTACTTGTATATATTATAAATTGCGTTCAAACAATGGCGTGGTAGTAATCATTCAAGACATGAAATTGTAATTTTATTTAAATTTGCTCTATCGATTTTTCTTTAATTATATATATAATTTTTCTAAACTTTTCAAGCATTCACTTTAATGACCAAAATTCTCCTTAAAAATGTAACAATAATATTGGTAAATTTTTCTGTAATGGAAATGTCAAACGTTAGAAACTGTCAATATATGTCAACTTCCAAATTCTGCATTATGTCATTTATAAAAAAATATACATATAGAACTAATATATCCACAAGCAATGTATATAGTGTTCATTAAAGCATCAGATGTTTTGCCAACTTATTACGAAATTTATCCATCGAATTTTTTGAACTGATTTCGGTAAAATTTAATCTGTATAGTATACGTATCTATATCTGGGTACATTTAAGATTTGTGAGGACCGTCCCCGCAATTTTCCAGCATAATCGCATGCATATTGTTACTTAAAAGTAGGATAAACCTAACCCTATGTATATCTACTCACAAATATGCTTTGGGACACACACACACACGCATACATGTCCTCGGCTTACCTGTGTCGCAGAATTCAAATATCAACAAATCAACAAAATTTCTTTAAATGATTATAGTTCTGAACGTATGAAATTCTACATTACACAAGTAAAAAATTCGCTCTTAAGAGGGTTCTAAAGTAGAACGGTTACCGACCGAGCTTATCAACAGTAAAAGTATAAATAAAAAGTGATTGAATGGTTCAAAATTAAACGAGAATTATCCGAAATAAATTATTTTTGTTGCTGATAAGGGAAAATAATTTATTTCGGATATTCCTACTTTAATTTGGAATCAATGCCACCGATATTTTCTTATAGGGATTGTATATGATGTGTAGAATCACCCTTCCAAATCCCGAATTTTGAAAAAATGTTTCAATATTTATACTTTTCCTGCTTTAAGGTTAGGTCGGTACTACTTTAGAAAAAAGCTGAATTTTCACTTATCAAACATTTTAGAGAAATCATAATAGTATAGCGATTCTATGTATAATGAAATTAAATTTTCTGACTTTTCATGAATTTATCGACATGTGAAATAATGATAATTAAAAAAAAATGCAAATCGATAATTGTGAATTGGTTGCAATAAACTACAAATACATTTATGTATTTTATTTATCAAAATGTAAATTGTGAAAATAATAATAAGAAGTATAACAAGTTCCGCACGGAATATATATTAATGACCGATTCATTTTCGTACTAAGAACTCGTCCATTAATTTCGTAAATGTTTGGACGATAAATACATCTGATCTTTAAAAGATCAAAAATGAAGACTTGTATCTTTGTATGCAATTAAATATACAGTTTTTTTTAATAATTAGAGCCAATGAGGTGGTGCGCATTTCAGAACATATACCGTGGAATGCAGAAAAATTTAGATATTCACCTTTGTCAATATTACACATATAATTACGAGTACTCTATTTACGAGGAACTGCTACTGATGTATATGTACGAGGAAAATAAAAGATTTTAAAGAATTCAAAAAACTTGATGGGAAATTTATTAAAATTGACAGTTACATTTTTTTTATTTGCGGTACTTACAAGATGCCTAAAAATACTACTTTTCAAGAAAAAAACGATTATCAATCAAAATAGTCAAAGTGATAATTACGTGCAATTCGAGTGATGTATGAAAATGAGAGTAGCAATTAAACTACATATGATGAAGAGGAAAATGTCTGCAACTTTTAACTTTCCGGGTATATCGTATAAGGTTTCAGACATTATATAGAAATCAGATATTTTATAATAGTTTTTAGACCGAAAAATTAAAAGTTTTTTAGGGGTACCAAGGATCGAGACTTTTTTTCATTCCTATTAGTATCAATTTTTTTTTTTGTAATCATCATTTAAAAAAATATTTTTGTTGCAGTTTTTGTACAATTTTATGTAAAAATTCACAATATGTAAATGTTTTTACAGAATAATATAGCAATTTCCAAAAAAATGTTGTTTCTTGCATCTGTCTTATTTATTACAAGTTTTCCTTATATATATTTTGATGTTAGTGTTTTTATAGCCTAACTCTCGTTTGAAATATCTGTAAGTTATCGGGAAAAATAATTGTTAACCTAACCTGCCATTAACGAAAATTAATTTTCTGCTGTCTTAAAAGTCTACTATTGCTTGGGTCCCCCCAGACCACAATAAAGTGTAAAAAAAATTATCGTATTAAATATAGATGAAGAAGATTTTTTTTTAAACAGAATATCCGTCAGGGATTAAGAATGCTTAAATAACAAAAAGTATATATATTTGTCTTATAAATATTGTTTAATATAATTGTGGATATCAAATTTTGCATGTTTTAAATTATTCATTCTTCTTTTTTAATTTTGAAAATCTATTTTTTTTTTATTTATTATGTGTTATTTATTTTATTTGTAAATGATTAATTTTTTTTTATATCATAAGGCAAAAATACAGAGACAAAACTGGAAAACTGGTTAAGATTTCGATGGATATCCAATACGTGAACATGTGCGGGATGGAACAATGGAAGGACCTTCTGAATGAATTTGTATGAAATCATACGGTGGTACTAAAAATTACAATTATCATCGAACGGAATACCTTACGTCTGAGGCATTACGTCAATGAAGTAAGAACGAATAAGCATATATATATATATATATAAGTTATTTGCTTCTGCTTGTGGCGATTATGTCAGTAGGTCGTCACCGTGTGGGGCAACGAATTCACTTCTGCACGTAAGCAGTAAATGGTAAACTTTAATCTTTTACCGCGCCAATATTCCATCGTTTTTACCGTGAAAGGCAACCTTGAAGTATATGAAGTCAGTATATATACAAGCTAAAATGTGAATGGGGTTTTTCCGCCGAATATGAATATACATCACTTACAATCGGATGTTCTGCGAATTAATATAATTTAAAAAAATTGTATTGTTATTGTTAATTGTGTTGGTTAATTATAGTTATCCAGATACATTCTTAAATATTAGTTATAAATATATGCATATATATACCCGAGTCGAGATGATCATCTATATTGTTTTTCTTGATTTTAGGCGAACTTAAGGAAATTATGTAGATTGTAACACTAAAGAAACACAGTTTAGTCCCTGACCTAGGGTTACAGTAGTTTTAATATATTCCATATAATTAACGGATTATTTATATAATTCTTTGAAAAACTACGACTTACATTTTGATCTAGTTTTTGCAATTGATCTAATTTTCCCGATTTATATTTAGCCTCCTTTGAGGTAGTTTCCTCGATAGAAAAAGTTGCGACTGAAATCGATCGGAAATATCTTTGAATATTTTATTATTTTGACATTTCAAAATATACGTGTCTATCTGAATTTATTAAAATGTATACCTCATTGACAGACATGTTTGGGGATTTTTTTTAGTACTGTTCATATTTTGATAATAATGATGTCCGAATTTACTCTCTATCGAAGATCTATTGAAAATTTATTATTATTTCATAAACTTAGAAAATATAATTGATATACGAATATAACTATAGTTTATTTTTGTAACTTTGTAACTTGCGTCATTTCCAGAACATTTCTATTAAAGTAAATGATAACGTGTGTTATTCTCGTTGCAATATACCTGAAATTCTGCGTTTACTTTTTGCATTTTTCAAGCTTTCATTTTTTTTATATACAGGTGAAATATTATACACCGTTTTCTATCGATTTTTTTTTGTCTATGACATAATGTTAAATTACTACGTACGCTCAATGAATCTCGTATGCAAAGTCTGCATAAATTTGGCATTGTCGACAACTTTTTTTTTGTCCGCAATGCTTCAATAATCTCGAATGATATCAGTTTCATTAATATTTAATTGCAAGAGTAGTGGGTAATTAGTAGATATTATTTAGTCTGGAATATAGCAGAATATACCGAAGAAAATTACTTTGAGTTGATTGCACACATATACATATATATATATAGATAGATATATGGACATATATATTTATATATATATACTGATTTATGTGTTTTGACGGTATTGTCGCTTAAATAATATCTACATCAGTGTCGAATGCTAAAAAATGTTTTACTTCCCCTTTTCCTCATAACGTAGAAATATGCGACGAATAGATAGGCGCTGCCAACTAGAGTAGAGTGACTCATTTAAATTCAAGAATGTCCTTGATTTTTAATCTCATACATAAAAATAAAAAAAGAAAGCTTGAAATGTATTTTGAGGATTTCGAGGAAATCCTCAAAGGGAGGAAAAAGGGGAAATAAACAAATTGCATCGGAATGCTTGATCTCAATACTAAATTCACCTTCAAATTTTTTTATGGAAAGTGGGTATGGTGCGAAATAAAAGTATAGAACAGTCAAGGGCACGAGGGAATTCCTGTTGTTTGCTCTCTTTAAGTAAAACTCGAGCAAAAATGGTCAACGCGGTGTGAAAACTTTACTGAACAGATTTTAGTCTGATTCTTATGGAAATGATACGAACTCTAAAAAGAGTGAAACTCTTACCCTCATTGCATGTCGCTCGAATCGTACGTAATATACAATATTCTTTGGACGTATATTGCAATTAATATAAAATTGTACAATCATGTTAAAATAATTTAGTTTTTGATTTTTTTTTGCATTTACTTTCTCAAAAATAATATTCCTTTTTCAATTATTTATTACATTTTTACTGATTTTTTCCCGTCTGCTGCATTTTTTGCCATTCCTTAGTCATTTGATTGTATACTTTGATATTAGCACTATATTGATTTCTATTTAGCATATCGATTATCATTTCTCCTCCTATCGATGATTATTCGATAGTCCTCTTAAGCGCACTGTTGCAATTTATAGTTTTCATAAATATGAATTTATATATAACGTATAAAAAAACATAATTATTCTTTATTATTTTAGTCCTTTTTAAGAGTTGGTTTGTTTTCGCGTCACTTGTGATATTTAATTATGACATTCATTGTTGGTAACCTTCTCACGGTCATGGAAGAAATGTTGTAAGACAATTGAGCAGAAGAATCCCTGACCAGAGGGCTTCGGATGCATCCCATGCACGATAATCTTAATATGGCCAAATGAACGTACAGGGCAATAAACGAACTACATAAGTGATCCTGATTTGATTGGGCAGATGATATGTAGTATACTTCATCCTGATGTTTCATAACGTCCGAAGTATTATTAGCCCGAGTCGGAGGGATTACGCGAAAACAATGCTTCGACTTTGGCTGCGCAGATTCTTCATGAGCTGACGAAGCAATAATGGGACGACAAGCTCCAGAATTATGAAACTTATTTGTTTCTAATCAAAAGCTGGGAATAATCTAGGATTCAACAAATTTGACTAACCTCGGATCTTGACCCATCCTATGAAATGAATCTGTAAAATTAGAGGCACGTATAGAACCCAAAGAATTACAGTCTTACAACTTGCCTTAAGACCATGTCTTAAATTGTTGTCATTCTATAACAGAATCTTGAGGGCTATTCATCTAATATGATAGTAGTTTTATGAACAATGTCGGAAAGGTGCATCAGGTATTATAGGGAATATTTGTTGATCGACAAGTGTCGTTAGTGAAGATGCAGCGTATGAAGATGCAACATATGACTCCACGTAGCAGGAGCTAAGTCCAAATACAATTTGCTTGAGTGCAAACTTAGGAAACGTTTGCCTAACTGAACTTTCGTTTCACATTTAGTGAATCTTTTTCAACCTAGAATCCTTTCACAAGCAAAATAACAACTGGAAATTCATTAATTTATTGCTTCGACCCTACTGTAGGTTAGTTCGAAGTATTGAATTTGGTCACTCGACAAAAAAAAATTACTATATGTTTTTTTCATCAAATGTCCACGTTTCAGACTATATTGGATTCAAAAATGCAATAAAAAAATTTCCTGGATCTTGTACCTAGTATTTTGTCCTAATTTAATGCATATTAGTTTTTAGGATATGTCCATACTAAAATAGAGGGAGGATGAATAAAAAACATTTTCTTGATAAACTTTAAACTTCCATCTCTTTCTGAATTTAGTGACAAAAAAATTAAACAAAGAGTCAACATTTGCGGAAGAGTACGCCTGATCTACCAGTCATCGGTTTATTGAAATTTGCCGATTAGAAGTCAAGATACCCTTGGTTTCCAACGAAATAATATGCGACACTTAATAATAAAATTGTACATCTTTTAATTTACTAAGATAAACAATAAACGATTAGTCAAAATACTCGAAAATGTATGCCGAATAAGACAGTCCAGGGAGCAGAGCCCCTGGTTATTAATCCAAATCCCACATGACCTTACATATCGACTAATTGGGTGTTAGCTAAAAAATGGATTTGTTAAGTATCGCTTAACAACGCAAAGGTTAAAATGTTGTATATTAAACTGAGTGGAATTCCACAATCGACAAAGACGAGGAAGCGGCTAATGATATCAAAAGAGGATTTGGATATTTCTTCCGAGATATATAGCTGTAGGGAATCCGAAGTTGTGATCAAAAGAGTGCGGTTTGAGAACGAGGACAAGCAAGATGGATGGAGAATTTAAAGGATTGAATTAATTTTATAGGTAATGTTTGTTTTTATAGGTAATGAAAACTAAAGTGGGGATATGAAATTTATGCATGATAGGTAGGTAATTATGGTTATATAGCGAAACACACAAGGTTTTCATATAGACTTACAGGAAAGTTATCTGATAAATCTGTACATTAAGGTACACAGGATCAAGGAGGGGCCAGTTTGTGCCAAATTGAGGACACCAGACTAAAGAACCGTAAGTTAGCAGAGAATGAACGAGAGTTTTGACAAGATAAATTATGGCAGAAAATGCCGCAAAGTTAGAAGTCGATCGATTAATAAACCCAATTAATCTTTTGGCAATTAACGAGACCTCCTCGATATCGAATTCCTGATTCAATTCAATAAACTGCCTATACAGGAGAATATTGAAGAAATAAACATTTCTATAAAGCTATATAGTACTCGATTCAATATGTAAAAGAGTGATTTAGTTGCGCAGAATTTAATTCTATTGCGTATTTTCCTTCTCTCATTTTGTCGACGTGCGTGATTAATGGCTCGTAGTCGTGTAATACATTATCTTTTTTTTTTAAATTTCATCAACAATAATGTAAACACGGGAAGAAATCTATCTCTTGTGTCCTACCAGCCACATACAAATATTCGATGCTCTTCTTTTTGACATAAAAAAAAAGACTTAGAAAAAGAAAAGAGTATAGAGAAGGAATTTTTGGCAACAAGCTTTTGGGCTAGATCAACGAATAGATTACCTGACTCACGGCACGCACACATAATGATCCAATGCCATTTATGTTAAAACGTTGTCAGATGCGATTCTTCATCCACTTTCAAGTTACATTCGCCTTCATGGCCAAGGTCGTCTGTCTAAATTTGGGGATTAACATTAACACATGCACAGATCAATGACTTGGTTATCAAAACATCTACGAAAACTTTCATAGACAATACAATATACAATAATGTATTTCTATTAAACATTCAGGAGTAGGTCCCACTGTTAATATTGGAGAAGCGGGTGGAATTGTGCCTGTAGGGTAACATCAGATAAGCGAAAAATAGTACATTGTGCAACTAGTCCGTAAAGCATGTGTTTTTAGGTCCGTATAGTGCATATAAGACGCGCTTTTATGTGCACGCAAAGTAGGTCTTTTACGCACTAGTGCGAAAAATATTAAGTATAGTGCGTAAAATTGAAAGTACTTACAATCTTTTTTTTTTTTTAAATTCATATGTTCAGTTTTTAGAGATTTTTATCGATATCGTTAATAATCTCGCGTACGTGTTTAAATGTATTTTAACACTTTTACAGAATTTATTCATTTTTTTGTTTGTAAAATTTTGACCGTACTTTGCTAACAATCAGCGATTTTCAATTTTTTATATGCTTTTGTTAATTTTTTCTTAATTACTTGATTACATATTCGTTTTCTTCGTTCGATGTTTTATACGTGTCACGTTTAATTTCCATTCATTGGCAAATAATAAATTTTAGGCCATAAAACTAAAAAAAAATTTTCATTGTTAGGCACGTGCTTAAAATTTTTCCTCGTTATTACAGGGGTTAATATGGAACAAAGGACATCATTTGCTTTATTTTTTAAAGAATCCTGCGAAGAGTTTCTTAATCACTTTCTATATTAATTTTTATTCACGAAGGTCCACAAATTCTTATTATGCCTAAGTTATATGGCGGCTCAAAATGTTTTTGAGTTATCAGATTATAAGCCTGGAATTAGAATGTGATGACTTTGTTAAATGTTGATTTTAAAATCATCAAAAATTAAATTCTCAAAAATTCACACTAACACGAAATTTAGAAGTTTCTAAAAAAATGCAGAAATAAATCTATAATTCCCTGGTAGAAATTGCAGCCATTTATTGGACATTTATTGTCCAATATTTTTGTAAGATGCCTAAGAAATAGATAATGAAATTGGACAATTTAT
>JAPYZR010008755.1:0-13947 GCA_030522945.1 Trichopria nigra | reverse complement strand
ATTTTCGAAATACGAACAAAAAACAAACACCTCAAACGCCGACTGTCCAAAACCTTATAATTATACAAAATTCTATTTCTTTTAAACGAATTCGGAACACTGGTATTAACGCGCCCCATCTGAAAAGCATTCTGTCACCGGAAACTGAAATAAAACTGGGTCGAGTGTCAAACCTACACTCGAGCATAAGAGCGCCGCTTTTTTCTTCAACGCGTCACGATGAATACATTGCAATTTCATAACCTTTTAACTCTAAACACGTTGACGAATAATTCCCGAGGAACTCCTCGACATTTTAATTGACCGGAAAATGTATACGACACAAAGACACGTATGTCTGTCTGTGACCTGTCAACGTCCATTCAAGCTTTGAGCATATGACCCTAAAATTATTAGTTTATTGGGGCATAATTTACATATTATGATCATCGTCACAAATCATTTCTAAAAGTGGCATAGTGTCACGTGTACGGGCACGCAGATTGACAGCTTATCGACTCTTTCAAGTTACCGAATATTATACTCGACATCGTTGATTAATTCCAAAATAAGTCAATATTGTTCCCATCTAGAATGTCAGGTGCAACAAGGCTTAGCTATATTTACTGATGTTCGAGTCTGTTTTAATTGTTGCAATCGTTAAATTTTGACAGGAATAAATGTATAGTTTACATTTATTGTTATTCCCCGAAATGTCGGGGGTTCACGGAAAACTCTTCTCAATGGGGAAATCTCATCAGCCCTACGTAAGGTGGGATTTTCCGGTTCCATGAGAATATCTCACCCATCTATGCATTCGACTACATTCGCGAGATTTGACGCGGCCTCAAATGTCGTCTAGGGAAAAAGCGGCTTGCTCCCGTCAGCCGGAAAGTCGCGGGCGGAAAACTCACAGCCGATTGATCGTCGAATTTTTCGGTTTCTGCGTGATTGTTTTTACGGTAAGCATCTTTTCCGCCACGCTGCATGGACGACGGGGGCGCCTCGTGCAAATCAATTTCTCTGTATTTCGCGGCACTGGAATAAAATGGAGTCTCGCGATTGAATGCCGCGTATACATACATATATATAGATATAAGCAAAAGGCGAACAGCAGGGGTTTGTGCTCTTTAGATTCCTTCTTCCGACCGACTGCTTTCCGCTTTTCCGTCCGTCTGTTTCCTTTCGCCTTCCCCCTTTTTGCGCGCTCAGTGACGCGAAAGAATGCCCGCGTTTCTGGGCACTATGGGAGCATTTTTCAACGCGAGGATCACATACGGATTGAAGAGTTGCAATTCTAAAAACTACTGGCTTGATCAATCCTCCGAAAGGCTCGGAAATAATAAGTTTCCGGAGCGGAACGCTACTTTCATCCATAAAAGGCAAGTACCCGAAGAGATTCGTTCCAATACGTATGAACATCATCGTTTTATATTCAGAACATCTAGAATTTTCTACAGTCAATTATCTGGAAAAACGGATGAATTGTTCCATTCTCTTCAGCAACATCCAACAACCACAGATGACATTGTAGGTTATATCCCCTTAAGGTCACACTAGCTTATAGGCTGGATACTTAAGGAGATTTAAAAAATATCTCAATCTCCCAACAGATAATTATTAGTTCTATTTTGACAAATGTCTGAGCTCGTCAAACCCAGATTAGATTCGGAATTTAAAAGACTTTATGCTGACATGGAATGGCTTGGAAACTTTATGTTAGACTCCTTATCGTTTGAAAACAAAAGACATGTATTTTCTAAGGTGGAATTTCCACGAATGACGTATCTTCCTAACCTCTGATCAGATTCTATATAGGATTATCATCCAGATTTCATCTGGAAATTCGTGATGTAAATAAAGGAAAACTTGTCTAATTATCATGATAAGAACCCATGCACGTGATTCTGAATAGAACTAAAAGACATAATTTTCCTGCTAGAGAATAAACACTGAATTGGGAAGGAACCCGTAACAAGGCAGTCTTAAAAATTCAATCAAGTAGACGGTGCATCTCGAAACGATCCTGACGTTCGCAACTTTCGCCGGATTTTCCCCAAGAAAAACAATAGTTTCTCGGGAGCGCGCGTCCTCATCGCGTTCTAAATTCACGAAATCGCGTGGGAGGGGATGGCATTTCCCGCCGTCGGCAGCGGAAGTCCGCTTTATCGCACCATCGCTTGTTGTTGCTCGATTTGTCAGCGCATTTCACCGACTGCTGATTCTTCGGAGTGAAGCGATTCTGAGACGTGTTGGATTACGAATAGAAACGATCGCTCACCCACGCTCCTCCATCTTTTCACATTTACGCCAATAGGCTGCGACATCGCGCAGGGAAATGTTTCCTCCTGCGGCGTCGATTTAGCAACGATGCTCTTATCGTGGCAGAGCTTGCAACCCTTCTATACTTTGCCCTAATTCTTCTTGCAAAATAAGGGTTTTGCGATGTGTTTAAATTTTCTTATTTTATATACGAGGTGGCACTATTCATTTTGCTGGATGCAAAATTTGCAATAAAATTCTAAATACATTCAGCCCAAAATTCATGGCAAGTATAAACAGATCGTCGTTTCGACTGATATACAAGTGTAGTGGAGACTGAAGGAAGAAAATCAAGGTATTATAATAGTGCGCCACTTTGCGAACCATGAAGAAAAGAGACAATAGGGAATAAGAGCTGATTCACAAGTTCCTGGAGAGTAATCGTTTGAACGCCTTCGCTACTTTCTCGCCGTAGTGATTTCGTTAAATTAAACCCCATAAATATGGCTCGACCTCTTATCTCCAGATTCTTGAGATCTTCACTTTTGTTCGAGTGTACTAATGGATTTCGGTCTTCATTCTTCCATACCTACCACTTTTCTGAAAAATGAACTGTGTCCATGCACGGAATGCGGAAACATCAATCAAGTGCTTTCGACAAACTGTGCGGTACGTTTCATCAGAATATTCATCTGGTTTTATATTTAATGAAGATATGCCATCTGAAGCTACAATGAACAAAATCAATAAGAAACCAGATGACGTAAGGTCCATTCCATTAAATTAAAATGAATGAAAATCGCTTTAATTAAATATCTGCTCAAAGCGTTACACGATGCTCATCGTTATTCCCTACGTGTGTATTACACGGACATTGCGTATGTTACAAAATATCGCACAAATTATTAGCATTCTAAAAACGGGAAGAATAAAAGATCGGAATGTCAGTTGCGAAACGAACGTTCGCTAATATTTCAGATATTTGCTAAACACGTAATTACACATTCGCTCCGCTCGCAGAGTGAAATAGCGGCTAGGTCGTGTTATTCATTTACGCTGAGAATTATACAAACGGCCCGACGGTATAATGCTATTGTTAACCCAAGAATCCGCTTCCAACGAATTCAATAGCCTTTGCTGTTTCGCGTTTACTCTCCTCGCACATATCTCGATTTATATTATACCCAGTTCCAGTTTTTCCGACATTCTTATCCGTTTCTAATTCACGTAATTCAATATATTTAATTCGTCGAACGGGACTCCAGTATTTAGTCATTTCTTCACGTTTGTATCCATCGTGTATCACGGTCCATAGAGTACAACAATTCATGATACTTCTCGCGTCTACACGCAACTACATACGACTATATACGAGATAATCACGGTATATATAGTTGCACGAATGCTTTTCTCATTCGACAATTTTCTTGAAACCCTTTTACGAAGGGACGCCGTCGTAATTTCGTGGACAAATGTAATTACAGGATCGTGAGATGTGATATCGGTTGGACAAGCGAGGAAACTTGGAGAAAGCGCGCAGTTGAATACTTCGGCGAGGTATATATATATAGAAGTGGGTTGGGTCGAAACGTGTGCTGGATGGCAGGCAGCGAGTACTAAGACGTAATTAGCTCAATTTATTCCAAGTGTAACTAAATCTCTTCACTTTGCTCGACGTTCGGTCAGAACAGCCACGCTGGTCACTTTGCAAGTGTTTACGTTCTAGGGGGACGGAAACCTGACCAAATTTCGAGAATGACCCAGCAAAGTTTTGAAGCGTTCGGTCGATTCCTGACCAACCGATAACGATATTGTGTCAACGTTTGCCTCGATGATGATGATTCCATTTCCGAGCGCGATTGTCATTTGACGACTGATGGGCGATATACATTCGCATTGTCCGAAAATTTCTGGACCAAATGATCATTTCGATTTGGTTCGCGTTGTTTACACGATAATTTTCGGCCACGCATATATACGTGGAAGCTATCGTATCTGCATTGAATAATCGGCGGTAGCCTAATCGGGGAACAATAATTCGCGAGGAATATCGTACGCACCCGGAACATACCCGGCATACGCGGGTCAATGGAATACCGCAGAGTCGCGACCTTATATATATATATATATAATCTACCGGGAGCCATTCCTTTGAATTTTATTTGACTTGGAACCTTTGCACTATATGTATATATCCCACCCAGCAGCCGCGTCCGTTCCCGCGTATTCTCGCACCAGGGTACATTTATTGTATTTATTTATACCAGAACGGAAAATGCGCTTGGGTATTTCGCCGCGACAACCCGACATATGGCGTGTTTGATGACTTAATTACGACAACGACGTTCCTTCCATCCGCAAATGTATTTCTTTTCTTTTTTTTTTGTAAAGAAGACTAATCCAAACTTTACTTTATTAACATTTACAGTGGCTTTTAGCGCAAATTTTTTCCCTCAACTTTCTACGTCTGAATAAGTGAACATATCTCGTTTCCACGGACGAACATGCTTTTTCGTGTACGAACGCATTTTTCGAGTCTTGCATTAGTAAAGTTAGAATGTTTGAACTTGGTACGAGGGACTCCTGGGCCGCTGTGGAATTACGTCGGATTGTTGACGTCTTTAACAAATCCTTGTTCATTGAAAATGCACAACAATAAAAACATATGACGACGAACCCTTTTTTTTGCTAACTTGCGGGAAAATGAAGCGACAGCGCCATCTATCGTCGTCCCGTGCAACCACCAATTTTATTTCATCATTTTTATATAAGATAATTACAGAAAATTATGTTTAAATGGATAATTTTAATTAATGTTATTTAAAGTCGATTTAAACTGAGATCATCTTGAGTGATTTATCATTAAAGTGAATTACAATAATTATCTGCATATATCATTCAATTACAACTAATCGATCAAGGTCGAGTGGCATTATTTAGGATCGATATAGAAATAGAATAAAATAAATTCAAATCAATAATAATGATGGAAAACATAACGCGAGCCCGCAAAGTTGATTGAAATCTGTCGATATTCATTTATGGCGCGATCATTTCAGTTTCGCGTTTATTAAAATTCATTACAGCTGGGAAAAGTGTAATCCAGTGATTGTGTATTAAAATTGATACAGAGTTTATGGTTGATAATCTATTGAAACCCAATCGTATTGTTTCCACATTGGGTGCAATAAATCTATCTGATGTGATGTTTACTAAAGTCGATTAAATCATTACGGTTTATAATTCGCAATGCGAATTATTAAATTTATTCATTCGACATGACGCTTTTGCTAAGGCATTCGCATGAATGACAGCAAATCGAATAAAAAATAATCCCGACAAAGATCTATTGAAATCTGAAAAATAAAACACGACTCGTATGTGTTATTTTACATCTAACGAAATAAAAACAGAGAGATGATGTAAATAGTGAATTTTATTATCGATGATCTCTAATAAAAAATTCAGTTTCTTAATTGATTGCCTATGGTAAATAATGGAATAAATTGAAAATCGTGGATTCTCGGTTATCTACTCAAAAAATAATTACCAGTAAATTAGCTTACATTTATTTGCAGTGTTACAACAACGATGCTACTTTTTATACTTTCACATACCGAAATAGAGAAATATTTACTTTTTGTATTTTACATATATATAATGACGCTAGATGGCGCTGTAGATTGATTTCTCGCAAGCAGTAAGAAAACAAAAATTATTTTTCACTAATTGCGAGAAACGAAGCTACAGCGCCTCTATGTTCATTTCGTACAATTTACATCAAGTATTACATTATTTCCTACTATAAACCTGCAAGATTAACTTTAAAAAGTTTTCGACATTTCTTTTTAGTAGATCAAGTATTTTTATTGAATTACATATGATCGACAACGATCAGATTAATTGAAATTCAAGTATTGATAATCAATATAAATATATAAACTATTGGAAATGGAAGAAAAGTTTTTTCACAAAATGGTGGATCCAATATGGCGGATACAATTTCGAAATAAAAAGAAATACTCTCATTATCTGTTATTGTTTTTTTTTTTAATTTCACGTTTCTTAATTGATTACAAGGTTTCATTAATATTTTTTAATCTCTTAATTTAGAGCTCAAACATCGACCAAAAGATTTGTCCTCATTGTCACGTTAATGAGTTGAATAATTATGAATTGCACGGTAATTTATACTTTTTTCTGATATTGCCGTATTTGTTTAACCAATACCGAAAATATTGAAACAAAAATATTGATGTTAAGAGAAGAAATGACAAGAAAGATAATTCATTTCATGGAATACTATAAGAACCGTTATTCTTCGCAGCCCCTCGGTAACCAAAACTTTATTCCTGGTATTAATGGATGTCGTGGCAAATCACCATCATTTCCTCGTCTCTGGAAAGAATATAAGGATTCAAGCCATAAGAATAATACACTTTGGCAACCCCGCATGCTGACGATGCTGATCACGTGATGCGGAAATGTGTAGAATATGAGAATAATATTTTTAAATTAATCAACAGTCTTATCGGTATCAATCAATGTCTATAGTATGTGAACTCATGCAAGATATGAATATGTCATGATTTCGTAATACAGAAGGTGATTTTGTACGAATAATAGATAAAAATACGTATCATTAATTATGAGAGATGTCCATTAAAGTTGATGAAATATAGCGATTATTATTATTACTGTAATTTATTATTTCGGTAAATATAAGAATCGATTCAAACTAATATTTCATGAATTCCATTGCACTTAATTAAAATTGTTTCAAAAATTAATGCAATAAATATAAGAAATAAGCTAGCTCATCGAATATTCTGTGATAAATCTGACTTATTCAAGAACATTTTTACAAATCATCAAATAATCATAAAAATTATTAGTCCTTTTTCCAATAATTGAAGAAATTTCAACGATATTTTTTTTTGTATACTAACAAATTAAAATCGATAAAAATAGATCCATGTTTAGAATTTCCATTACAATTCATGATGATTTATTCCAACACTGACAATGCCCCGACTTTATTAATTGAATTCAAAATATTTAATTTATTATTGGTTACAATCTGTCAATTTCCAGTTTTTGTTTCTTATGATTTTTTTTTTTTTTTTTGATTGTAAATATCATTTATATTTAGGGGTTCGATATTTACCGGTACCGTACTGAATATATCGTATTAAAACAAACAAATATTGCAGGAGCGTCCGTGCGATGTATGCATCAACTATACGTAGATACGATTGCGTTTACCGTGAGAATTGTCGTTAAAACTATAGTGTGTTCGTGTCAACGATAGTATAGCTGTGACAACGATAGTATGGTCCTGTCAACGATAGCATGGTCATGTCATCGATAGTATGGTCGTGTCAACGATAGTACTGTCGTGACTACTATAGTACGGTCATGTCAACGATAGAATAGTTGTGACCGTTTCAACGATATCGCGGTCGTGACAACTATAGTATGATCATGTCAACGATAGTATGGTCGTGACTACTATAGTACTGTCGTGACTACTATAGTACGGGCATGTCAACGATAGAATAGTTGTGACAACGATAGTATGGTCCTGTCAACGATAGCATGGTCGTGTCAACGATAGTACTGTCGTGACTACTATAGTACGGTTATGTCAACGATAGTATGGTCGTGTCAACGATAGAATAGCGTTTCAACGATATCGCGGTCGTGACAACTATAGTATGATCATGTCAACGATAGTATGGTCGTGACTACTATAGTACTGTCGTGACTACTATAGTACGGTCATGTCAACGATAGAATAGTTGTGACAACGATAGTATGGTCCTGTCAACGATAGCATGGTCATGTCAACGATAGTATGGTCGTGTCAACGATAGTACTGTCGTGACTACTATAGTACGGTCATGTCAACGATAGAATAGTTGTGACTACTACAGGATGGTCATGTCAACGATAGTATAGTTGGTGCAACGATAGTATACTAGTGTCAACGATAGTACGGTTGGAGTAACTATAATATGGTCGTGTCAATGATAGTATACAGTTGTGTTAATGATAGTATGGATGTGATAAACGAAAATTGTTTGTAAAAATGTCACTTTACTCGTCAAAAACTGTACAGAAAAGTAGATTTTATCTACGGCACTTCAAAAAAAGAGCAAAGGCCAAATTATTATTTATATTTAAATTTCCATAATTAAAATGAAAAAAAAAAAATTGTTGTCATAAGAAAATATAAGAAAAAGGCACTACTTAGTAGTGACACTGCTAAAGCTAGTAGTAAACTAAGGCATTCAGCAGTAAATTTCTGCAAGGGTAATTTCATGCGTAAAGTTAGATTTTTCGCACTGTTCTTCATTCGTAAAGTGGCGCATTCTTATTATTTCATTATTACTTTTTGATGCCCAAAGTGATACTTTTACACATTATCTGTATGTAAAAACGTTACTTTAGGCATTAGAAACTGTGCGAAAAGTAGAACTTTACTTACACAATTACAAATAAGTTTTGCAGTCAAATTATTGTTTACAAAATGATAAGAAAACAAAATAAAAAATTGTTATCAATCACCTCGGCCGTTTTATTTTTTTTGAAAATTGAAGGGCATGCTGGTCGAAACTTGTAAATGGGAAAGCAGACAAATTAGACGATAGAAAATAGAAGACAGTGGAAAAGTGGAAAGCAGATTCGGGGCAAAGATAGAGAGAGAGAGAGAGAGAGAGAGAGAGAGAGAGAGAGAGAGAGAGAGGGAGAGAGAGAGGGAGAGAGGTGCAAGGGGGTTAGTATAGTCGGAGGGTTATATGTATTCTCGTGGGTCATTAATGTTCACCCGAGCTAACGAAGTTGAGGAAACGGAACGACGGGGATGGTTGAAGAGGACGGAGTAGTACGAGTGGGGCTTTCAAGGGGTCGTCGAAAGCAACCGGGGGTTGTGCGGTTACATCCCCTCTGCGTCGGTGGCGGTGGCGCAGTAGCCATGGGGCCGAAATGCCTGCATTATGCATATAAAGGGAAAGAAATAGGTATCATTCGAGGTCGCGAGACGCCTGCATCTGCAACGCTTTTGCCGTGACGTACCCTTTCGGGGCAGAGATTTCCAGAATAGATAGCCGAACTTCCACCCCCCTATATATACTTTTTTCGCTAGAATTTCCCCAAAATTCCCTCAATGTGAGAATGGCAAGTTTGTCCGTTGTTAATATACTTGTGCCGTGCATTGCACTCATTTTTTCCCTTCTTTTAGTCGTATATGTTTAAACTGAACGTTTTTCATTTTCAACTTTTTTCAGTTTTACGAGTCTTACCCGGCATTGTTCCAGTTTCCTTTCGAATTTCCTTTTACTTAGTTCATGTATTTTCGTTGCTTCATTCTTGAAAGATGTCCGGTGAAAGTTTTGGAGAGAAACCCATTTTCGTTTAAGTCATTCTGACGTAATACAACGCGGGGATCATTTTTTTTCGTCTTAATTTCTTTCGTCACTCGCCGATTCCGAATGAATTTTTATTATAAATCAACCTTCTTCGAAGACGAGTTTTCATATTAAGTTTCTCGACATTCCTTAGTCTTTAATGAAACTATATTTCATAACGAATGATTTTAAAACAAAAGACATCTTTTTATCTTGTTCTGCAAATTATATCGTGTTAATCCAAATCGAACGAAATCAAAGTCTGGCCAATACAATTATGTCGTGGCGTTTTTTTTTTGCATGTGCAATCCGTTTGAATTTGTAGCTATTTTATTCCAATTTCAGGAGAATTTTTTAATATACACAAAATTTTCGTAAATTTTTGTATTTTTATTTATTTCCCAGCCAACAATCACAGAAGTTATGTCACAGTTATGTAACTGTTACATTAAAATGTCGCCTCAAAATTATCACAGTTACATAACAGTGATTGTGACGTAATTGCTATGTCACTATTACGTGACAATCACTGTTATGTAACTGTGACAATTTTGAGGCGACATTTTAATGTAACTGTTACATAAATGTGACATAACTTCTGTGATTGTTTGCTGGGTTATTTATTTTTTTTTTGTATTTGTATTTGTATTGTGTATTTTTTTAATTCTAGCAGTTTTTATTCATTTTTATTAATAAACAGAATCGAAGAGAATTCAATGAAAATAAACAAAAATAAACAAAAATAAAAAATAATAAATAAAAATTTTAAAAAAGGGGCGATGACAATACACACTATATGAAAAACGGGTGAATCTATAGCTTCACCGAATAATGAAAAGACGTATTGATGTATAGTAGAGAGTGTTGTGATCCAGAGGTAGAAAGAAGATTATTGTCTTCTCTTTCGCGCATAATTAGATGAGATCATTGCTTATACAGCCTGCGACTGATATCATTCTTTAGAAAAGGGAAATGTACACTACAATGCTGGATACATCATGAACTCTTTTTTTTTGCGAGTTCATTATGAGCTCATTTTTTACGAGTTAATTAAGAACACCTTTTTCCTGAGTCCGTTATGAACACATTTCCCGAATCCATTATGAACACTTTTTTCGATTACATTATGAACGCATTTTTGCGAGAGGATATATAATGAAATCATTTGTCCGAATTCTTGAGGAATACATTTTGCGAGCTCATTATGAGCTCATTTTGCGAGTTCATTAGGAACACATTCCCCAGTCAACAATCACAAAAGTTATGTCACAATTATGTAACAGTTACATCAAAATGTCCGCCTTAACTATTCCTGTTATGTAACTGTGACAATTTGGAGGCGGACATTTTGATGTAACTGTTACATAAATGGGACATAACTTCTGTGATTGTTGACTGGGTCATTACATTTTTTTAATTATTATCTGATTTCTGACTTATATTTCCATACGAAATTTGTATGATTGTTTTTTACAAATTATTTTTACCACCTCATATATTGTTCGTTGAATTTGAAAGTTAATTATAATAAATCAAAATTAGACGAAATTTAATGAAAAATAAATCATAACTAAAAATCAATTAATAAATTTTTCCAAAAAACGGGCAATTTAAAAAATGGATAAAAAATTAACTACAAAAATTTTAAAACCGACAAAACTTCAGATATTATTATTGTTATTGTTGTTAGTATTATTATTATTATTATTATTCATTTTAATGAGAACATATCTATTTATACTCATCATTTGCACCACCTCATACGTTTTTTTTCTTGCATAATTTTTATAGCTGTTTTAATTGCCCATTGATGGACATTTTTAGTAATAGTAAATCGAAATTTCAAAATAAATTTTGTTAAAATTATCAGATAATGAAAGAAATAAAAATACATAGAGCTACGAAAACTAATGAAGGTAATGAAATTAAAGATCGACATAAATTTCGAATAATTAAAAAGAAAACTTGCAAGAAATAAAAAAAAAACTGATAAAATTGACGAAGAAGTCATCAATAAGCGATAAAAGTGAACAAAAGTTGTATATACTGAGTATTTATTTTTTTTTTTTTTTTTTAATATAATGTAATACAATATAAATATGACGTAACATAAAAGGATTAACAATAAAAAATACAAGAAAAATAATAAAATCTTACAAAAACAGATGGTATTCAAACAAGTGTAGCGGAAGATTATATTATTGTATTCTACACTGTTTAAGTTTAACTACAACTACATCAGAGAATCAGTCGGCGCTTATTTAAATACTCAATCAACAAATCACAATGAAACTTATGTTATCATAAAATAACTCATTTTAATACTCGATTAACAAATTACAATAAACAAGGGAAACAATTAATTGCTCTGACGCATACTCATTTGTAAACTATAATCAAACATTCTACACTGTACTTAAAATACTAAGATTTCTTTATTTAAGGTTCATCGATAACTTCCTTAATATAATTATCTGAATTATTCAATAAAGTAATTATTCAGTTTTGGAGTCACTCTCTTCCACTTAATGGAGAAATGCGTATCAAAATGGAAAATCAGTTATTTTAATTGAGGTAGTGTTTCTCGTTCGTGCTATTTTTAAAAGCCCATTACATGATGTTAAAATAAACATAATCCATAATCTCAATATTTTTGTCATTTGCATATTTTCCAAAAATTGTATACCCAAAAAACAAAAATCATTTAAATGATCTTACCTAACCTGATTTACCTAACCTGATTATTTTAGATCTGATTTAGACTGATCTGATGATTAATCTTAACTTCATAGAAAATCTGGGAGGCATACTTAAATGAATCAAATATCGGATAAATTGTCAATCAAAATAGTTTGAATCATATGATCATTGATAATGGATCTCAATATATAATTCGTTATAGGATCAAAAAATACTTTTCGAGTGACGCTTGTGAAACGATATTTACATAGATAATAGATTCAAACGATCGAGTGAAAAAGACATAAAACTATGCGCAAGTCGTAATAAGGCTCTTGCAAACACGTCGTAGACTATCGGTGGAAATTCCGAGGAAAAGTCGTGTCGTGCCTAGCGAATTACTTCGCAGAAATGTTTAGCCGTTTCGGTCCGTTCGACCCCTCTTTGACGCCCCAGTTTTCCACTTCTCGCTGTAAACTTTCAAATCGCATTTTATATTCTTGGCGTCTCGTTTACTGCCCGTTTCAAATGCGAGTAAAAAAACACAACTATTGACTCACGAACATCAATTTACCGATACGTTGTTAGCATAGACGATACATTTCTTTCACTTATACGAAAGCTTATTTTTCGTGTCACTTATCCTCTATAACGCTTGTTCGTGACATCGTTATTCCTTTTCTTTATACATTGGGTATATGTTTCCAGTACTCTTCGGAACACATTTTGTATTCATGATTTGTATATAGACTTGTACATAATAGAATAGAAACTTTTATCATAAATTAACCCCAATAATAGCACATGTACGTCTATTAGTCGTCCAACTTATATTCATGTTGGACTTTCTATACGTCTACTGTTCGTCCAGACGAGAATGAATGGGTCGTCCAATGTAAGTCCTTATCGGACTTTCGATGCGTACACGAAACGTCCAATATACGTTGATATCGGACTTTCCTTGCGTTCATTTCACATACAATGGCATTCAATATTATTGGACTTCGCGCACTTCCATTAGTCGTCCAATGATAGTCCATATCGGACTTTCAGTAAATACATTGGACATCCATATCGGACTTTCCATACACCCTTTAGTCCTTCAATGCACATTCATCTCGGAAATTCTGTATTTCAATTGGGCATCCAATGATAGTCCATATCGGACTTTCCGCATATACATTTGACGTCCATATCGGACTTTCCACACATCCTGTAGTCCTTCAATGCACATTCATATCGGAAATTATGTATTTCAATTGAGCATCCAATGATAGTCCGTATCGGACTTTCCGTAAACACATTGGACGTCCATATCGGACTTTCCACACATCCTTTAGTCCTCGAATGCACATTCATGTCGGAAATTCTGTATTTCAATTGGGTATCCAATGATATTCCATATCGGACTTTCCGCACATACATTTGACGTCCATATCGGACTTTCCACACATCCTGTAGTCCTTCAATGCACATTCATATCGGAAATTCTGTATTTCAATTGGGCATTCAATGAAAATCCATATCGGACTTTCCGCACATATATTTGACGTCCATATATCCTTTATTCCTTGAATGCACATTCATATCGGAAATTCTGTATTTCAATTGGGCACTC
>JAPYZR010008753.1:0-22374 GCA_030522945.1 Trichopria nigra | reverse complement strand
TCTTGGTCAAGCGGATGAAAATTTCGTTCCACAACAAAAAGTTCCTCGGTAAGTCTTACAATTCCATGAAAAGTACACAATAACTTGTATAACATGACAAGTTATTACGAAGTATCTTGTAATCTCAAAAGGTCTGAACATTTTTATAGTCACAGAAGCTACTGGCAAATCTATGCAGTAGAAATTTTATGATTTACGGCGAAAATAGCAGAACACTCTTCTCCATGATGTTGATAGCTTGTCAATTCGAATCCTTCATTAACAAATTGTGTACTCTTTACGCTATTAATACATTATTTTATTCAGTGTATTTTATTAAAAAGATGTTTATTGTAATTTTTGTTATTGCGTGTGGCGCCGTACTTTATATTGAATATTGTTACAACCGTATATTAATAATAATAATGTATAAAAATAATTACGTACATGTGGCATGCAGATAACATACGTTTTACTTCACCTGACGCAAGGCGGCGAAGTATTGAATTATAATTGAAATTAAATCAAAGTTGAACGTTGTATCCAATTAATTTTAAGTATTTCGTGATTTCTTCATTTTCTTTAAATTCCTGGCACTTTGACACAACTTGAAGAACACGATCCTCAAATCGTTGACGGTGACGAGTCTTCGATTTTTTTATTCGCTGGCCCTCGCTCAAAAACGCGTATACGCTAGGGTGCTTCTTCCCGGTGACAACACAAAAGCGATTGTGCCACCCTTCTGACATATTATTGGTTCTGGCAACGTTTTTAATAACGGAATCATATATATTCCTTATACATAATTGTGAAAATAGTGCTTGCCGGAGAAGTAAAGAATAAGGCAACTTCACAAAATATCAGTTTTATATGCCATATTCGGATAATGTTATCACCTCAGAGAAGCGTTCCATACTCCATGCGAAAAGTCCTCCAGCAGTTACTAAGCACGGATTGTTATTCCTTACCATCATTAGTTTGAGTAATTGTTTTGAATTCGGGGCAAAAGTATACCAGCCTATATTATACCTAAAGGATATATACACATCATATACGAATAAATTATTAAGTTTTCATCAGAATTAAGAAAGATATACATATTTTGATTCTATAATATGGAATTACTTTTATAGTTTGGCGAGTGTTCGAATTAAACACATAATGATATAACCCTGGTAGAAAATTTAACGACGATCGTGTTAATTTTTCGAGCAGGGAATCTATCAGGAAATAAAAAGATAGACATTCGAGATGCAATATTGAAGATGAAAAGAGAATGAAAAAGATCATCTATAAAATGCGATTTTCATTATACCTTTCTATTTCTACATTTGTATCACTTTCTGCATATTCCTATCATTCATTTAATCATTTTGTGTCTCTTTTCATCACCTTTTTCTATATCTGTCTACATCTATACATTATACTATTGATGGATAGGTAATAAAATTGAAAAAATTGAATATTTATGAGGTAAACATAAAAAGGATAGAAAGAGGTTGTATCGCAATAATAGCAATCGGGATATTGGAAATATTATATTATGTCACATTTCTTCCAGAGCATATATGTAGAAAGAGAGATTAAAAGTAGGGAAATGTATTAAATAATATATATCCCGGATCCCGCAGCAGTGTCGAAGAAAAATGACAATAAAAATAATAAGTACGATTAATAAGAGATCACGTACAATACTTGTCGAAACTCTAAGCTTTCGTTCGTCAATAACTGGCAGGACTTGCAGTAATAGAATAAATGCAAAAACTGCGCGAGTGCATTGATTACAGCTCTGGAACATTGCTCGGGTTGTTTCCAAGTCATGATAATCTGAATATAGGCACAATAACAAATAGGATGAGGGTATTTTTAAATGTAACTTTTTGAAATAATAATTTATTAAAATAATATGCGATTCATTTACCTGGAGCCCCGTTAATGCGAGCACGAGGGTAATGCCGCCCATTGCAAACAGGAAGGCGAACATAAAGGAGGACTCCATCAAATCTACAAATCTATTTGGAAATATTGATATTTTTACTGTATGATTAAAAGTTACTGAAAATATAGTAAAAATCATAGATAGTAATAATGATAATAATAATAATAACAATAATAACAATAACAATAACAATACTAATAATAATTGCAATTTAGTATTTTATAATAAATTGAAATCCCCGACCTAAAAATTTAAAAATTCAATATGGCGGATTGCCATATTCGCGACGGATTCATTATCGTAACATAGATTGTCTTTGATAAAAATAATAATGAGAGAACATATGATTTCTCTTAAAAGAAAATGTTTATATTAATTATATATGATGTTGATGTTAGAGTGTGAGACACACTTCATGTATTCTTTGTAAAGGTCTTCTTGCCCGATTCATATAATAAACACTCTAAGGAATTATATATGGTTTTAGCAGTCAAAACGTCCATTGATGTTTTTGTATTATCCCAAAAGAACGATTTTCTAAATTATTTTGCATTCCTACTTACTGATAAATTTCATTGTTATCTCTGATACATTTTTTAATATTGTCATAAATTGCTTCATTTTTAGCACTCCTGATGGTCTTTTGATGCTGCATATCTTCGGAAGTCTTTAGGTCTACTGAAATCTTTTGTAAACGATGCCTGAAATTAATTAATTAATCTTATAATAATTCATGGAAGAATATAAATAACAGAACATTCTATATATATAATGGCAATTTTTAATAAACCCTCTAAATTTCTTGGAGTGAAATTTCACTCCATAAAGAGGGGTAATTTAGCTACTCTTGTAAAGGAGTGAATTTTCACTCTTTAAGAGTGACATTTCACTCTGGAGTGTAAATTCTCCGACTCGCTCCAATGTAGAGTGAAATTTCACTTCAAAAAGTATGAAATATCACTCTTAAAAAGATAAATTTCACTCCATGAAATTTATGGAGAAGTCAGAAGGTTAGTAATTTTTATTTCATACCTTGGTAAAAATTGGAAACTATGAAAGATGTATACGAAAGTTCCAAATCGCTCTTATCATAATTCACGTACGGTTAAACGTCATTCAAAGTGTGATTTGGATGCTCGTACATTCTTCGTACATTATTTTTTTACTCTTAAAGGGTTCAAAAGCACGCTTACTGTGTACGTCCCCCGCACAGCTAATTAACTTTTTTGATAAATTTTGTACATTTTAATGACACGTTTTGTTATACATTTTGCGTACATTCTGATTTCTACCAGAGGGTATATATTGAAAAAAAGCCCTGACGAATAGAAAAAAATGTCATAGTTTGAATAAATAAGATTTAATTAAAATTTATGTTGACACTAATCGTATACAGAGATTGCAGTGTTATTAAAGATTTTTGCAAATCAGTTAATCTACTTACCCTAAAAGCGCAAAAAGAGCGCATCCATGATAGACGTATGAAAAAAATAATCCATCAATTCCGCATGTAAGCGTTATGTAATATGTTACTAGGTAAATGACATAAATTCAAATTAATTGCAATTAAATGATAATATTTTAACTTAAATAATATCAATAATAAATTAAGTGAAAAGACTCGATTAAAAAACGTTAACTTAGAAAGGCACCTTTTACGTCGACTCATATTAGGCTGGATCGAAGTATTGAATATTTAATCGATCGAAAGAAAGTGACCATTTATGTTCTTTCATCAAATTTCTATGTTTTAGAATATGCTAAATCTATATGCAATAACAAAAATTCGATACATCGTCCGACCTAAGGTGCGGGTCGAAGTATAACAAATGTCTGGCCGTAATCTTGTACGCGTACGTACTAGAATATTTAAGTATATATAGTTATATATTATTTGACAGGTAGCGATGCCACTCGTCAATTAAATGTCAGATCCCAATGATTGATATAATAATCTGTTCATCGATAATACATCCTTCCTTGTATATAATAAAAAAAAAGTTTGTTAGGCCAAAATATTAGTAATTATAAAACGTGATGGTTGAAAGTACATTTACAACTTTTCATCCAATTTCGCATGCATGCGCATATTTGTAATTCTTACCCTACTGATTTTATTCAGATATTCCAGGATTTTGAGGATTCTAAGTATTGCAATAGTCCATATTGGATTCTATAAAAAGACTACGTTGTGGTTTAAAGTACTAAAAATAATATAACGCGTAACTCCCCCAGAATACAAGTCCCGCAGGGGGAGTGTTTTCCCCACTGTTCCCCCCTTTACGTGTCACAAATTACAGAAGGTTTCAATTTGCTGATGACATAGCCCTGGACATTAGTCTCCTTCAGTGCGCATGAAAGCACCAGAATCCTATAGAAGACTCTGTCAAAATTGTAGGAGAAAACTTACAGAAAATTAACCTGTAAAAACAGAGCTTTTGCATTTTCATATAAACGACGTTCATCCCCTAGGAATATCTCGGTTATAGTAGGGGGGGGGGGGGAGTACTATCAAAAACGGCCCTCAAGTAAAATTTCTAGGATTACTTCTTGATGAAAAACTGAACTTTAAGGCACAAATGGTTAAGGTCATGGCTCTTGATGAATATCATTAAGTTCATGCGAGGTACTTGGTGGGGGTCTCATCCACAGATTCTTATGACGGTATATAAAGCTTTTGTCAAAATGTCAAAATTCTATCACGCACAGACACTCAGATTTCTAGACTGATTAAAGACTACTTGTATATTTGGGATAACAACGATATAAGAGTCAGGCCCAGAATTATGAATTAATGTATTGATGGAATCAAACCTTTGTTACCGACTCTATAGTATCGGCAATCACTTCAATATGTATAAGAGAAGTTACTCCACATTGATTGGCATTGCCCTTGACGAGAAGAATGGTCAAATAGTCAGAACAGTCATGGAATTTGAAGGCAATCCCAACATTCTAACTGATAGCCAACATGAAAATTATACATTCGTATTTATACAGATGGTAGTACACATAGAGGACAGGATCAGTCAGTTGGTGTGGCTATATATTGTAGTTGTCTAAAACTTGAAATCGATATTAAAATTGGTATTGATAGTAAAGCATATATTTTCACAGCTGAGAGTGCAGCACTCGACGAGGCTGTCAAAATAGCGTTGGCAAATGCAGATAGCAACTTCCTCATTGTTTCCGACACCCTCAATGCGCTTAAACAGTTATCCTCGCCAGTATCAAATATCAGAACAAACAACTATGCTTCCGGCCAAAGAGTTAATTATTAATAGCAAGAATGATATTAAATTTCAATAGGTTCCATATGATGTCACGCAGATAATGATTAACAGTAAACTGAAAGTTTTAGAGGTACATTTAATTAATTCAATCATTTCAATCTCAAGCTATAAATATATCACGTAAAAAAAATAACATCCCTGCAAACACAAAAAGTAACGGTAATGTATAACATCTATATAATTGTTATTCGTTACATAAATGTTAAATACCAAAAGATTTTTCGTTCTATTTTTTAGATCTTCAGTAAAACTAAATTTTTGCTTATTAATATTAATAATCCAGCTTTTGTTCAAGTTCTGGTACATGTTCGACTACTGGGACGTTTACCTTAATGTTGTGTTTGCTGGGATCACTTTTAAAAATTCCGATGGATTCCCGATGAACATTTTATATCCGGATTTTTCCAAAACCACTATCGGTATTTTGTGATATTTTCATCAGAACTAATATCTGTATGTGTTTTTATCCATTTTCATCGGGTACATAATGTATTATTATTTTTGTTTTACCTAAATATGCTATAGACATTGTTGGGAAGTATGCGGTTAAGTCCGAACTTTGTATACAATACGTTATGATAATAATATTGCTGCATAAATTTATTTCTAATGAAAGATTTATAGAAATTCCTATTGAATTTTATGGTATATACGTACTTGTAATAATTGAATGTATCAGGATGCTTTTATAATATTTCCCCACATTTATAACGTGCTGAACCGGAAATATCAGACCGAAGGTTGATGTATTCATACCAACAGCAAATTTATTCACCAAAAATGAAACTACTACTGGCTGCATCATGAAAATTGTTGCAGATATATACATAAACCCTGAAAATGTAGGCAAGAAAAATTAAAGAACACGCATCAATGTATATTTTGATTGAAAATGAAAATATACAATATGATGCGAATTTCAAAATCTAGAATTGACATTTTCATATTAAGGTATGTGCATTTTTTTTGTTACCTACGTAACCGAGTGTAAACATCTTGGCATTAATAGCCCATTTCTTAAGTATTGCCATTTCCTCCTCCGTCGCAACTTTTCTCCAATGAACGTTCATTCTCGTGCATAGATCTCGAATCTGGTTCATTAAAAGTGGATGTTTCAAGGTCTTAAAAATACGGGTGTAATAGTCGAGTAAGTGATCGATGTCAGTCAGTCGAGCATATTACCTTAACATTGTTGTAAAGCACATTGATAAATTTCGAGTTAAGTGCCAATCCCATACTTAATGGAATTACATTTTCTACCAATGTAATTACATCTGGCCATGCTTTTGCAGTAGCTACCACCTGAAATAGAATATGATGATCATTAAAAAATACGTATGGCGCAAAGAGTGCTATATTATTAGGAGAGAAAAGAGCATGTGCCAAATCGTATATATCCCTTTCGACGAAACGAAGCTACATCAATAATAACAAAATAACGACAAAATATGAAAATTCTTGAACATTTAGAATCAGTTGTGATGTCGTAAGAATGTTTTATTATATTTGATCTGGTGCCATCCAGAGTTAGCAGTCCTATCGACACTTGGCGATCATCAGAGCATATAGTTGAAGACACAAAAGTAGTTTTTGTTTATAATCTCGTCGTAATCATCATCGCTATATTTTTTAATCTAAAATATAATTATGTGCAAAAGTAAAACAATTTTAACAACGGTATAAGGTAAATGCAGGAGAAGACCATGCAGCTACGGATTCACCTAGAAGGTCAGCTGGATTTTTTAACATCAATTGTTTACGTTCTTACGTCATGAATAACTATATACATATACATTTATGTATTTTATACCTATCACTAACCTGTATGACTACTGTAGGCTGTATTAAAAGAAATGCGCTAATCAGCAACACACGATCCATAAAAGTAAACTGATACGGCCAGAGTCCGATGATTGACAAAATTAATTTATTATGGCGGTAATAATCACTGTCGAAAATATCCATTTTCCTCCTTCAAATAATAATTCAAAATAACTTCTTTTCGAAATTAACGTGATAAATGCAACTGAAAAAAATATGCAAGTGGTTCATAGTGTAGAAAAAAGGCCAGTCTAAAATGTCCTTGAAGGATCATAAAGGCCCAGAAAAATAGATAAAAACCTCAGTCGTTTTTTTTTTTTTTTTAGTTGTTCGGAAAGTTATTATAATATACGGTGAAAACGCTTAAAATAAATTAGTAAATATTATAAGTCAATGAACATTCCATTAATTTACACACTTGCTAAAGTGCTTAGTAGTTGAACATATATAAAACAAATAATTTTTTATCTTTTGAGTTCTTTTTCTGGGAATTTAATTTAAGCGGACAAAATACTTACGGAACACTTCAAGTATACATTTTATAAAGTTTTGAACAAATTTACATGGGAACATAAAGCGCAAACGAAAATAAAAATGGAGAAATGGACAAGTTGACTTTCTATCATTTTTATGGAACTGACAAGTCTATTGGGAATTCCATAACAATATCAATTTCGTATGCTATATACATATAAGTCAGATCAATGCCCAGTAATCGGAAATGCATTGAAAGGTCAAAAAATGAATTAAAATGGATTCAAGTGAATTTAAGTTGATTCATTTTCTATCCATTTTAATCCACTTGAATCCATGTTAATTCGTTTTTTGAACTTTCAATGCATTTTCGATTACTGGGTGGTGATTTGCACTATATAAATTTGTCTCATTGCAATATTCAATTTTTTTAGTCCGTTTTCACGAATGTGTGCTGTATGGGTGTGTTGTCTTTTTTTGTTTTCTTTCATTTGCTTGATTGTTATATATTTGCAGTGAATTGTTTGGAAATTTTTTCTTTCATCCCATTTCAATCGAATGTTTCACCTTCTATATTTACATAAATGATACAAAAATAAATAAAAGACAATATATTAACTCATTCCCTATAGTTACATAGCAATTACGTCACAATCACTGTTATGTAACTGACAATTTTGAGGTGGATATTGTAATGTAACTGTTACATAACTGTGACATAACTTTCTGTGATGGTTGGATTGGGTTGATTCCCAAAATCATATGGAATTATCAATTCAGTTTCGAGACTCGTCACTATATTCCAAATGAAAAATGAAAAATGAAGAAACGTACTTATCTTATACTATTATTTGTTGTGCTCTTTCGATTTACTGGGTCGAAATTGCATTTCCGCGTCTTAGAAAAACTATATAGCGAATTTTATTTGATAAAGAGCCGAAAATTATGTCGTTATCATATTTTTTTTCAAGTCCACATTCCACAACAAATGACGGTCCGTACCAAACTTTGAAAAAAGGTGGACAAAATATAGTTGTAATAGTTTAGGGAAAACATTTTTGTTTTATATTGGGCATCATTCAGTTTACAGATTTAAATATGGCGGAAGACTGAAATAAATTAAAAAAATAATACATACAAATTAAAGCGTTAAATTTTTATTGGTTTTATTATGCGTTCCCGGTCATTTTTTAATAAACATTTGGTGGTCTCAATAATGGTGGATTCAATACGGCGAGAGTGAAAAATGGATAATAATGAGTTTTCTTCGCCTTTATCGCCGATGTAAAGGTTTTTAATCTTTACGTTTTTCTCATTATTCCATGTCTTATTCTATTAAATTGAACCAAAATTTAATGACGGATTTTCAAATTTCAAAATGGTGGATCCAATATGGCGGATGGGATATTGAAAAATGTATCATATACATTACCGAATGAAAAAGATCTTAATAGAATTTGGGGAAGAAAATGTTTGTAGCGATTTTTTGTATTTTTGAAGCAATGTAAAAAAATCGCTTTAATTTTCAGTGAATCATGAATTTTTTCAAGATAATCAACACGTTCATTAAAAAAATCACTATAAACATTTTCTTCAGATCTTTTTGATTCGGAAGTAATATACATTTTTCAATATCCCATATCTGCCAGATTGGATCCGCCATTTTTAAATTTGAAACAAACTTTTGATTCTATTTAATACAGAGAACACGGAATAATGAGATAAAGTAATAAGATTTTAAAACTTTTAATTAACTTTTTTTTAAACTTTAAATCTTGGTATTCTTCGTAATCTCTTCATAATTGTAGGAAACATCGTTATTTCCTATTTTCTAAGTCCGACATATTGAATCCATCGTCAATATATATACTATATATGTGTGTATATATATATATATATATATGTCATTTTTTTTGAGAATATCTGACGATGGATTCAATATGTCGGACTTAGATAAGAAAAGTACACGCTTTTATGAGAAAAATGTTGTTCAATATCTTGTATCACTGTTATACATATAATGTAAAAAAGTTATTTTTTTAAATTGCAATAGTTTTCCGACATTTTTAAAAGTATAAACTTAATGGAACTAAAAACCAAAAATTTCCGGTAAACTATACAACTATTTTGTCCACCTTATTTTCCATATATATATATAGTTTGGAACGTCGTGAGTCGTTATCCGTTATGGAAAAAATTGATAAACAAAAAAATGTTTCCAATTTTTTGGTACTTTGTAAAATAAAATCCATCAGGCACATTGTTTTTCTAATGGAACGCAATTTTTTGACTCCATAAATCCAACTCAAAAATATAGTATAAGGTTCGTCATATTTTTCATTTTTCCATTTGTTTTTGAAAATGTAATGTGTATTACATCCCTGGTAAAAAAGTATAGAAATTGATACATTTTCTATACATTTCTATCGGTTTCTTTAAATTCCGGATAGAATTTGAATCCGATTCTATACGTTTCTATCAACTTTTTTACAAGGGATATTTTAAGGTTAAATTTATATATATTCTTATTGTCACTATATAAATTTAATAAAAATTAGTAAATAATATATATATATATATAATATATATATATATATATAGTTACAATTCCAATAGTTATTAGAATAATTTTTATTAAATTTATTAAATTGTTATTAAATTTTTTTTATTTTTGCAAAGCAAAATTTAAATTAATATTATATATATATGGATTGTAGCTATTGAAAGACGTACAAGCACATACAGTATATACGATATACATGTAGCACATACTATATATTTTATAGTATATATATTTTTTTATACTTCATGATACATTATAAAAAAAAACTACACGTATAGTACATACTATATGTAGTATAAAAAAACTACACTACCCTGTAAACGGAAACGTATTGAAAGTTAAAAATACACGAATTCAAACGAATTATAGAATGAATTAAAATGAATTAAAACGACTGATAATGAATTCACTTATAACGCGTACATGAATTAATTTCAATTCGTATTTTTAATTTTCAATACGTTTTCGTTTACTGGGTAATACAAGTATTTGGTATAATATATTATGTAACTAAAGTTTAGCTGCCAAAAGGGAAAAACTAAATATTTAGTAATTTATTATATTGCTACATTTAGTTCGACTAAATACACGTTGAAATATAATAAAAAGTTATAGTTAGATATATAGTTGAATTAAATTTATAAAACAAGTTCTAATAATCATTAAAAGAAAAACCTAATTATAAATCTTAACTATATAAATTAAGAACTCACATATGCTATTTCTATACATTTACTTTATGCTTTCACTATATATATATATGTGCGATGACGGCTGCATTGGCCGGCCTTATACATAACCGAAAGAAATGCAAGTATATAAAATAACGTACGAAGGATTTGAATTTAGTACGGAGTACGACCGTTAGGTGGCTACCGCTGAAAACGTAAAAATTCAGTATACCTGCAAGAAAAATGGCATCTCGATTCCCTTATATGTCAGTAGCGGGCCAGAAGTCGTCAGCTTTGCGCAGTGGCGATATCACCAATGAGGTTCTACCGAGGTGCGATTATTGCTAGTTGAAAACTTTTACCAATACCCCGCCAAGACGATGTGAAATACCATCGGCTACGGCAATTTTTTAAAGTCTTTACGGAGACTCATTAAAACAATAAAGCATAATTATATTTATACGTTTTTAACAGCAAATTAGTGATAATCCTCCTTTTGAGGTTAATTATTACATTAATTAGTATCGAGTAAGATTATATGATGTGATCTTTTTCATACCATTATATATGTGTCGAAAAAGTCATAAGTTATATTTGTTGTATAAGCGGACGACGAATAAAGACTGCCGCAGTCGATGTCCTGATCGCAGTTGCAGAATTGTATATACTTTTGCCGTAATAATTCTGTTAAATATAAATTATATATAAATGTAGGGATTATCCGTGATATTGTGATGGTCTGAAATTATTTCTATAGACGCCAATAAGTGACCCCTTGGCGTCCTATTACCCATTCGCATGATCGAATAATAGTAGAATGTTTTTCCCAAGCATGTATATATACTTACGACTCATTTAGATGTCAGTCATCTATCACGACAGTCCAGGAAGTTTCTGTCACTTTATATTTGCATGTACTTTTCAAGTTGACCCCGGTAACACGTACAATGTATTAATTCTACATAGGTTTATTTAAAGTTATGTTATCGCAATGAAATAAAAGTTGCACGAATCCTTCAAAGTTGATAGAAAACTTAGCGAAATAGATTTTTACACAATAACACTTTTGTCTACCGTTGAGACAATGACGAATGAAGTTTATTAAAAATTATATATCAGCATCAATATAAGCTTATTAATTTCTTTATGTACGGATATAAAATAAACGATCATATTTTTATTGTGGTCGATTGTGTACATCATGAATTGATCGAATTTCTAAGAATTTAAAAACTAACATCATTTTAATCAATCTTGACTAAAAATTTGTAAAAATTGCGGGTGAGAAGGTCACCAGTCCAGACACAATTGCTATACAATAGTCGATATGATTTTAACCATTGATAACTCCATTTTTGTCCATTTCTGGATTACCAATATGGTGAACAGAACAAAACTTCCGATATTCAATAATTAATTTACTAATGGCCAAAAGCGTAAATTTGTTGTTTATTCATTCTCAACTAGTACATCTCATATTGCATAAACTTTACGAGTAAGTGATCGACTGGTATAAAAAATTATGAAATGTCTATTTACAGCGATACAACTTGCGTACAAGTTAAAATTATTATAATTATTTTAGTATTTATAAAACTATTACATTTTTCCATTAATCGTTTAAAGCAAACACATATTTATTATCAATCCGAACTGTCAAACTTAAATCTTTAATTATTTTTTTTTTTTTTTTTTTAATTTCAAAATTTCTCAATCAATTTCCAACCAATATAACTGTTATTTCTTTAGGAATCGTACTCATTTGTAGAATTACAGAAAAATATTGCGATAATTTTAAATTTGTACTTTCTTTACTTTCCAGGCTACGTCAGTAACATTCTACTTTAGACCACTATTAAATTTTAAAGTTTCTACTTTGGAAAATTAATAAACCATTATCACACATACTCATTTTTATTGAAAAATTTATTAGACTAATTTATTAGAAAATATATAAAAGTAGAAAATATTCTTAAATACAGAAAATTATACTACACCAATATTCATAATATTGTTATTGTTAAGTATCGAAAATGGATTTATCCAGCTCCTGGTGTTCATCTGAAAGAATTATTTAGGTGATATTAATATCTAAAATGTAGGAAAGTGATTTTAATACAGCTAATTATTATGAATTTGTAATTAACGAAAGTGCAAAATTTTCTATGAATTTCGAACATAAATTTTAAACAATTTTAAATTCTTGTTGCATGAAATTGCTTAATAATATTCCAATATTTAATATTCAACACTGCAAACAATTTGATTTTGACAACAAAAAAAGCAATGTTTTAAAGATATAGGTTTACTTACTCTCAGGAGTAACACACAGATTTTTCATATAATTGACATTACTGTACAATGTTTCTGCCTGAATAACCGAATTTCTCAACACCTTAACATCTTCAGCTAAAGCCTCAGTACTGGTTTTCTAAAATTCAAGACATAATAATTAGGGCAGTGAAATTATTTACTATTAAACGTAGTAATACTTTCTTACAATATCGTTTGCAAGTTCGGATGGTTTTACGTCCTCTCTTTCTTCAAAATAATGAAACATATTCATGAACTCAATGGCATCTTTAACAAAATCTATCGTCCCTCTAAAAAATATAAGATAATAATATTAACTTTTTCCTTATTAGTTAAACAAAATATATTACTAAAAGATACAGTTTCTAATAAAAACTAATTATACAATAAAATATAATACGTACATATATATATATAACAAACTGTATAAACTTGTCGACAATCCAATTAAATAAGACAAACTTTATATATTTGTATAAATATGTAAACTAACAAAATATATATGTTCCAAAAATCCAAAGCTGTTGGTGCAAAAATAAATAAACGTTATGAAAAGGAAAAAAAAAAATATTTATATACGTATTACTTTATTTTTAAACGTACTGGCGATTCTCAAATGATATTGGAAGTCCATGGATCGGTTCTGTAGTTTCATTAGCAGCTTTTTTAATCATATGTTGATGCGAAGTAACAAATGTCAAATTCTTGGCAATAGTTTCTTCACATCGCTGATGCTCGGCTAAAATATAATTGTAACTTTTATTACGTTCTGTATAATATTTATATGAGAAAAAATTATAATGATAAATTAAATACAAATAAATTTTTCATACGCCAGCATGATAAATATTCTTTCCATAAATACTGTATATGTACCTGCCAGATCTGCAATTTTCTTCTTTATACTTTCGTATTCTTCTCTGACACTTAGTAGCGATTTGTTGGCTTCGTTATCTCTGATTTCGTTCTCGTTTCGCAATTTTGTTGTAAGTTTTTCAATTTCGCTCATTGTTGACAAATTTTTCGTAATATAACAGGAAGAATCAAAAACAAAATTTTTGGCGGACTATTTCACACAACTCTATCTGTTTTAGCACCCACACCGGTGTGTTGTTGTTGCGGTTTCACGATCACGTGATATGTAAGAGGTTATGCTATATACATATATGTATGTACAATGTCATCGCACCAGAGAAGTATCAACAGTGATTATATATAGTGAGAGGAGAGAGGAGAGAAAAAAGGAGTCTATATTGTCGAGTTTGTTTTTATCAATTGAAAAAATAATAACTATACATATACTCTCACAGTGTAAGATCTTAAAGTGCATAAAATGATGAACAAAATATCGTTGCAGCGTGTGTATATATAAAGTTTTGAACTTTTTTGAAAGGATTACATATATACTTTGTACTTTACTTGATCATAATGGAAGAGGACCGTAAGTTTTACATTCTTATAGTTTGGTATCAAATAAATGTATATAATATCATATACATAGTATATAACAACTTTCTTAATTGGAATTTTTTATCTTTAAATAAAATATAAATTTGTTATTTATAGTAAAAAATATGTAACATTAAATTCATTTTCAAACAATAACAAACTTGTAATATATTAGTTGCGTAATTGTTAATACACTTAAATGACAGTACACGTCAATAGACGTGACATATAACTGTGGGCTGCTTGAGTTGGTACCTCATGTGAAACCTATTTTGTGTAGAAGATATAAATTTTATTTGTATCATTTATTTTTAGTTATCTATCAATTTAGTAATCTTTCTATAATTTTCCTTCTTGCTCACTTTTATCGTTTTTCTATTGTACATTGTTAGAGTACATTGTATTTAGTATTTAGTATTTATTGGATCAACGGCCAAGGTGGCCTTTACATCTATTGTACAATCTGGCGCAATTAAAATATATAATATAAAAATATAAAAATAAAATATAACAAAACAATCAAAATAAACATTGAAAACATTTAAAAACATTTAAAAACATTGTACAAAAAATAATTTCTCGTTTCTGCGCATTTTAAAATGAACTATTCTTATGATTTTCACAATGTCTTCTTGTTTACATTTTTATGAATGCACAATACAGTATTAATATTGTATGGTGAGTGCATATATTATTTATCATTCTAAGTACATGTTATATTTTTAAAGACTATTATCTCATATCGTTTAACAATCCATGAGAGACCAAATAAATCAATTTTGATTTTTATATGTTTGTTATTTTTCTTATTGTAGACTGTGTATACTAAGAAAAATTTGTAAATTGGAGCACTCGCAGCATATAATTCAAAAGTATTAAATTTTGTTTTCTTTGTATTAGGACTACTCAAAAAAAAGCGTCAATTTGTCAAAGTTGGCAATGTTAAAAAATTGGCACAGGTGCTGCGAGAACTGGGAGATTACTACTTTGCAGAACTTCGATATGAGGATGCACTGCAGCAGTATAAAGAGCAACTAGAGGCTTGTCAATGTGCCAATGATAAATTGAATTCAGCAGTAGCGCACAGAATGATTGGCGAAGTGCAGACATTACTTGGCAACTTTGAAAATGCACTTACTCACTTGCAGCTGTATCTTGGTAATTTTCTGCAGAGTTATCGTTGAATTTATAAGTCATTAATTTTATAAATGATCAATAGTTATAAGTTCAATTATAAGTTTTTTTTTTTGGTAGAACAGAGGGAGCTCGTGACTTAAGAGATTTGTGCGAGGAACAACGGGCATATGTAACCTTAGGCCGAACATACTTTGTATATTCTGAAAGTTTTCAATCTGAAGAAACTGAAGAGAATGTAAAAATGCTGGCCAATGCAAAAACAGCTCTAATGCAAAGCATTTGCATATGTGATAAGTAATTATGTTATTATATTAAAATTGATTATTATGTATTAGGATTATTATGTAATTATTCCACTTAATTATTGAAAGTATTTAATATTACATTAACAAACAATCTTTTTTCAGATTGGAACGCACCAAAATAGACTTAAAAGAGTTAATGACGATGCGGGCTCGGTGCATGTTGAATTTAGGACTTGTCTTAGAAGCACAAAAAGAACTTAAGCAAGCAATTACTCTTATAAAAAATGCAGCTGATCTATGTCAGAAACACAAATTACATGAAGACAGATATCGTACATTAATTTCATTAGCAGGGATCCACGACAGGCAGGGGCATTATCAACTGGCGCTGAAACATCTGTCTTCAGCTAGTGATGTTAATGACATAAATTTGAGGAATGACGTACAAATCTCAAAGGCTGAGCTGTATTTTAAACTTGGTGAATGGATTGAAGCGAGGAAGATTTTGGTTCGCCTATATCAGCAGAAAGGGCTTTCTGAAGATACAAGGGAAGTTATCGAACGGCTTTTGAGAATAGGTAAGATAAAAAAAGAATGTGTTAATATTTTTCTTATTCATATATAATGCTTTAAATGTATACAAAAGTTCAACGAACATTTTTTTAGCCGTAACGATATGTAGAACCGAAGATGCGTTACTTATCGAAACCAACCCAATCGCTAAACAAAGATTGTGTGAAAACCTTGGAGATGCAGCGGTCGCTGCGAAAGCTTATGAAAAGGCTATAGAATTCTATCAAGAAATGCTGCACTTTGCTGAGGAAATCGGAAGTGACCGAATAGCTGCAGCCCTTACGAGTCTTTCGCAAACTCTTCGAGATGCTGGAAAATACGATGAAGCCATAATTTATGCTCAGAAAGAACTGAAATTAATGAAGGATCCTCGGGAATCTTGCAGATCTTCTCTGTGGTTGGCTGAATTATACATCAAAGCTAAATGCCCTCAACAAAAAATCATTGAAGCTTTTGAGTCTGCTGTCACTTTTGCACAAACCAGCAGGGATGAGGAACTTGAAGCTTCGACATTGAAGAAGCTTCTAGCATATTTGGAAAGGACAAATCCTGAAGAAGCTGGAAATGTAAGAAAGAGGTTGGAGATACTGCCATTAATGGAATCGGAAGATGAGGAATCAGTGCCATTAGACATTGGAGGCGATATACAGTTAGAGGACTTATCGGATCTTGAAGAGGAAAGAGAGAAAAGAGCTGAAAGGTCTTCAAGACGGGCAAAAAGGTTTGTTTGTTCAATTTTTTTTAACAAATTGATAAACTATAATTTTCCATATTTTAGCAAATAGCTTAAAAAAACGATTAATTACTTTATAACAACGTTGATAGAGCGAAGAAATGCATTTTGAAAAAAAACGAGAAAGGGGAAACACAACTGCACGTAGCATGTATCGCAGGTAACATAAGTCAGGTAGAGAAGTTGCTCGAAGAAGGTCATCCTACGAACGTAAGAGACAATGCTGGATGGACGCCCCTACACGAAGCAGCAAATTATGGCTACGTTGAGATAGCACGGATGTTGATTCGAGCTGGAGCGAACGTCAATGATCCAGGTGGTCCAGATTGCCAAGGAGTAACTCCTTTGCACGATGCAGCAACTTGCGGTCATGCTCCAATAATAACTTTGCTGCTGGACAGCAGAGCTGATGCAAATCTTCTTACAGATAGTGGAGAAAACGTTTTGGATTGCCTTGAAGCCTGGAGAAGTCGAGCAGGAAACTTGTCAGTGGAAGATTCGAAAGACTATGAAACAATAAAAACAAAATTATTGAATTTAGTAACAGTGAGGGGAAAAAAAAAGAAAGTAAAATCTTGGTTGATCGATGACTCTGAAGAAGAAGCAGACGAAATAGAAGAAGTTGAAGGGGGAGAACGAGATAGAAATTCTGCAGGGGAGGATTACAAAAGAATTATGGAATCCTTGAAACGAACAGATAGGAACATGGATAAGCCAAAGAAACTAGAAAAGATTACGGCTCCATTGTTAGACAGTGAGGAGATGTTGGTTGGCGAATGGTTAGACGATGATGTAGGAATTACGAAGAAAAGAAATAATTTGGGAGATAAACTACATCCTCAGGAAAAGAAAAATCATTCTGCAAAAAGACTGACTTCACCTGTAAAGCGGAGAAGTTTTGAAGTTATCGAGGTTAAGAAGTTAACAAAAAGGAAATCGAGTTTAGAAGGAGATAATCTGATGAAAAAGCAGCGAATTGACGATGAAGTTGAGCCATGTTTGATTTCAGACGACAGCAGTCGTGGTAGTTGGGGTAGTATAAGTAATGACGAGTTTAATGCATTTGAACCATTTTCAAAGAAGCGAAAAAAGCAAAGGCAGATGAATTTACTTAAATCAGGATACGTTATAAAGGACTCCCGAACACCCTCGCCGCAACCTGCCGAAAATTTGCCTGAAAAGCAAATATTAAAAAATTTTATACCAGTCGAAGTTGTGGATGTTATAGTTGACGTGGAGAAGGAGCGTTTTAAATACATATTAAACTTTCCACAGGACCTGAGAACAGTTGCTGAATTAGCCAGCGACGTTGAGATTAAATTCGAAAAAGAAACTGGTTGTAAAATAAAATTGAATCTGAAAACTATCGATGGTGGTGTTTTGAGTTTGGACACAACAGTGGATCTCTTGCGGAGAGAAAGAAACAAGATTCAATTAATAGGTGAAATTTTAAATGATTTGCCACCTATCTTAGATAGATTTCGGAATCTCTGCAAAATGGGTGACATTGGTAAGTTCAATAATTTTTTCTTATTTTTATATAATTTGCCTTGGAAGCCCTTACGGAAATGTACACCAAAAAATGTTGTTCGGGGTAAACACTAAAAAAATGAGTGTAAACACTAAAAAAATTAGGGTTTACACCCAATTGGGTGTCATTTCGGACACCGAACATATTTTTTTCTGTGAGGGAGGTGCCAACCAATAAAGTACCTTCAATAATGAAAAAGTAACGAAGAATGTAACCATCACCAAACTTCAGAATTTTATTAAATCAATGTTAATTTTCTAGCCGTAAATGAGGCGACAGTGAAAGCTCTAAAAACTTGCGAAAACACGGGGACTTTTCGATTGCCTGTAGAAACGACCGATGAAGAAATGGTACCTCTTTTAAAGGCTATTCAGTATCAAAAAGATCTTCAAATTTTGCAATTATCTGGAGGCAGCTTTTATGGTGTCTTTGATATTTTGATCCAATGTCTAGCTAAACTGCCATCAATGTACGAATTACATTTGCAGTGTTGCGATATAGATCTACACTTTTTGTCAAAGATTGAAAGGTTGCCTTCTCAAATACGTGTCCTTGATTTGAGTTACAATCCTATTGGTCCTAACTGCCATCAAAAACTCAACGATCTACTGGCACCATTGAAACGATTGCAAACTTTAAATTTGCGGTATGTTTACTTGTTTGTAAGCTGCTTTCGTAAGATCAATTTACTGCACACATTATTCAACAATATTTTGTAACGGGATTCCTTTATTAATAGGTACTGCGAACTTGACGGACTACGCTTTACATTCACAAATAATTCTCTCATAAGCTTGGACGTTTCATGGAATCCCCTCAGCAGTGAAGGTGCAACAGATTTTCTTCAGCGGCAACTGTTGAACTTAAATCTCTCTAATACAAGAAGATTGCATCAAAGACGATCAGTCGTTGATGAACTTCTTGGAAATTCGAGTTTGTCATTGATATCATTAGAAAGTCTGGAACTGACTTCGTGTCAAATTTCTGATGCAGAGGTAGCACAAATTTTGTCACTGGCACCAAATATTTCAAGAATTGTTCTCAGCGGCAATCCAGATGTGACAGCCGTTACTGTGTCAAGAATTCTTGGAAGGAGGCCAACAATGTCTTACGTTGATGTTGGAGGCTGTAAGGAAATTATGGCTGGACCAGACTCTAATCTGATCATTGAGAGTCCCCAAATGTGCACTTTGATGGCAAATATTGCTTACGATGTTGTTGAAGCTTGGCAAATACTTTGGGAAGGCAAGTGCAGTTTAAAGCATTTGCCTGGAAACCTTATCGTGTTTCGACCAATATAAGCATTTTATTAGCAATCGTGCTGAACATGTAAATAAAAGAATGTAGTTTTCTAGCAATCAAGGTCTTCAATCAGTCTGTGATTATTATTATGAGCAATCATTTTCAGTTTTGTGTATATATATATATTTTGTATATTTGATACTATTCGCGTTTATTCTGTGAAAAATAGAGTTTCCATTATGCAATTAGTTTATAATAAACAATGAATAATAAGAAAAATGGAAAATCAACTTCATTGAGTTTGTAGATTTTTATCCAAAATGATTAAGTGGTCTCTGATGGATCTTCTATCGACCCTTAGCAGAGTAGAAGGAAAAAAATTAGAAAAGAATGCATTTTGGCCATTTTTATGAAAACGCTACATTTTCATTATAAATACTTTCCTTTCTTTAGATGTCTGTTAACATAATGACATATGTTACTATGTACAAATAAATAAATAAGAGTAACAATTTAAATAAATATTAAAACTTATTACTTAGTTATATTGCCTATGGAAATATCTACATATCAAGGTTGTTTCAATGGAAAAGTATACATTCTGTTGCCTATTTTGCAGTTGATTCTGTCGACATGTACAAACTGATCTTTTGGATTTTCTCTCAAATGTTCGTGCAAACATGCTGTCAAGGTTGGAAGAAGAGCAGTGTATTCCTTTCTGTGATCATTTAGTGTCCAGAGGAAGCTTGTGTGATGTGATGCTTCCTAAGTGACAAGAATTTTAGGAATTAATTTTCACTATTTCTGTAATGAGTTTAATGAACTAAATCAGAATAATTACCTCGTAGAAAGCAGGAAGTTGATACTCTTCCAATTGTTTATTTAGAGCCTCAGACAAGTATAACAATGAATTACATGTACTCCTCATTCTTAATCCAAGGAATGTTCGCGTTTTCTCATCGTTACCGTACACTTCGACATCGCTTAATTCCATATTGAAGGCGTGAAATTTCTCGCAGACCTGTCGAACTGCAGCAACAAACCCATCAATCCAGTGGAACTTCAGAATCAGAGTGCGAGTAAGGCTCACGTGCAAATCGTCAAAAATCGATGCTTTTTCATTAACTGAAGCAACAGATGCGACATTGGACATCCATGAACCTAGATTTTTGCTTGGGAAATCTGCAAATTTACATTCTCATTGATATGTTCTGTTATGCGCAATATTTTTGAAAAATAATATAAGTGGCGCTTACAGGGAACGTAGACCAAGGTTGCCCAGTTTCCACGTTCGTGTTTGAAACTTCTGATTCTCCCATTGTGCTGCATAGGGTCGTCAATCACATCTTCATGGTGTACTACTCCGTTCCACGTAGAAATACTTTTTGGTAACGGTAAAGGGGATCTATAATGTATTACACGTGTTATGCAAAAATATACGAAAAACATTAAATAATAGCGAAAATTATAGTTTAGAATTTGCTTTAAACTTGAATATTAAGTTAACTAACATAACCTAACTTACTGGATATTTTCTTTCTCATTATTGGAGTTTATATCAGATTCCTCGTCAGAACCTGACGAATATTCGCTTATCAAACTCAAACCCGACATAATTCGCACCGAAAGTAATGGGACCGATGCAGAAAGTACAATTCATCGCTGAACGTTCAAATTTTCGCACAAAACCTCGCAAAATTGCGAAACTGCCGCGTTTTGAGATAATCTACTTCAGCTCCCCATGCGGGAAAAGAGAAGACTTCGGTTTGTTTTTGTTTTGTCTGTTGGGTTTGTTTTGGTTTGTAAGCTTCGCGGTATTAGGTTCAGGGTGCCGTCCCACGTCCCACTAAGCTCCGTTTCCACGGCACCGGACCGCCGGACTATGTACCACGGTGGACCTTTGCCGGCAGTCCGGCGATCCGAAGCTTGGTGATGGGACGGCACCCTGAAAATCTCGCCGGCGCTTCGCCGGCAGCTCCGAAAGTCCCTAGTTGCGCGGGAATTGAAAACTGCCGTGGTGCGCCGCGGAATTGGTAATTTGAAAGTATAATTAAAATCTGCTTTAAATGATTTATAAATGCGTTCATTAGTTCAATAAATGAGACAAAACGTTTGATATTGTAATTTTAATAAAAATATGTTATCGAAAAAGCATTGAAATAAATGGTCTCACGAGACTTTCAATAACCGAAATCATTTGAAAATATAAATATCCTTATATGTTCGTTATTTTCCCAAATTATTGCATATTTCTTGATTTGCTATTTCATTAGTTAATGTTATAATGTCATAAATATACATGTAAGTCAATGTACGAAATAAATATTATGTTTTATAATTAAGTAAATTATAATTATAGAAAGTTATTTATTTGTTTATTAAATCGAATTTATTTCAATACATGCAAATCG
>JAPYZR010008750.1:0-15089 GCA_030522945.1 Trichopria nigra | reverse complement strand
GATAGTACATGTTCACTACTAGCATAATGATGGTATCATGTAACATATTTTTTTTTACCATCAGTTCTTTACAATCTATTTCTCTGCGTGTATATATATATATATATTTATATATATATATATAGAGAGAGAGAGAGAGAGAGCGAGAGAGAGAGAGAGAGAGAGCGAGAGAGAGAGAGATTTGCGCAGATGTTTCTGGCTAGGACCGTAACTTTAATTTAGGGGTGAAAGCATAGGGCTCATACTGATGTCACCCTGCTTCAAAAATTAATGTAATGTATTACTGAAGGGTCTCGTCCATATTCTTTTGTTCATTTCGTTATTTCTTTAAAAGTTAACTCCATTGGAATCATGCTCTCCTTGCATTTGATTCTATTTTAATATTAAGTCCACTTCTTTTATGATAGCCTAAGTCATGATAGAACGAATAGTCCATAGCCGATAGATGGAATATCAAACGATGTATATGTAACATATATAATTTTTTGTTATGTATGTACATATTTTATATTTATTTTATGCATACTCTAAAATCGACAATATATGAAATATATATGACAATATATGATATACTTAAACCTATAAAAAAGTAGTCTATCATTTATTTCAATTAATATTTTATCTATAGCCTACAAAATCGGAGGAAATGTACAATCAATAACTAAATTTCATTTTTGAACTGAAAAGTACATCCTCTTTTCATGAAAATGACTTAAATTTTCTTCCAAAATATAGTATCCTTAATTTGCAGCATATTACTTATACTTTTTATTTAACTTTTAAAATACTTTTTATTTCTTCATTATCAAATTAACCATTGTACATATAACATTTATGCAAAACTTCGTAAAACAAATTAAATATTTTATATAATGACAGACTGAATTAGCGAGTACATGTAGTTTGTTTCAAAAGATACGTAAATTGTTGGATGTAATAATGCATACAATTATAATTATATTTCATTTTAACCTATAGAATATATTTTTAAATTCTCACCCCGGTTCGGATATAATTCTATATTTTAATAAATAAAGGGTTGGTAGTAAATATAAAGTCTCATTCTGGAAAGTAATTGCATACCAAATTTCACACCGAGAGTTTACAACTGCATTATTGTAAAAACGAACTCCACCATAGTCATTCAATCCTTACTCTCCTTATCCGGAAATAACTCTTCCCTCATGATTCCCTGCATCTTGATATGATGACCTGGCGAACAAATGATGAAATACGCTTTCGAAGGAACGAAGTCCGTCAAAACATTCCTCGTAAGAGTGCTATCGTAATATATATATTTACTTATTTTAATGATTTCATTTATTAAATACGTATTTATTACATTATTATTTTTTCTTAAATTTGCATACTAAAAAGTTCGCGCATTCTGGCCGTTTATTAATAATTCCAGCTACAGATATTCATTCCTTAAAAAGAGAACAGCGTTGCTACGATTAAATGGCACCCCGTATCATGTTACGCTGCGCTAAACAGATTATAAATTAAATTATGTGTATGACCCGAAGAAAGCTATCTGTGTTATAGTAAAATTGCATTGTACTATAAATTGAGCTTTATACATCATGACGCAGATGCAGTAACCGTCACCCCGGCTGAATATATGTCATGCCAACCCCAAAATTTAACACGTGTTCCATCAGTGCGCTCATTTGAAAAAACGAACTCCACTCTAGTTATTTTCTCCTTGCATCTATACTTTATAAATTACTACTCTTCTATGACTTCCTGATCATCAAACGATGATTTAATTCATGAATGACGATAAAATTTAGGCTGTAATATCAAAGTCTATTTGCAAGTTTATCATGTTAAGACTTTTCCAATTTAAACTTTTTTTATAAGTAATTCATCATTTTTAACAATTGCATAAGATGTTTTAGACCTCACTTCATTTCAGTTAAAATGAAATCATTTGGTTGTGAAATGTTAAAAAATTATCGGATTATTTTTTATAGTCTGAATCTAAAAATATAAAAGCACAAAAAATTTTACATATATTTTACACGTGAATAAATTACTTAAGTTGACAGACATTATTTGTTCGTCGCTTATTTTATTAATTAAAACTAAAATTGAATCTCAATGTAATTAATTTGTACATGATTATGTAATTAAAAGAGTTTATTCTTCGTCAATATACATATTTAATATTGATATTCTGACCGCTAAAACGATATTCTATTTTTTATCCGGATCCTCCGATACCTATTCGACCCCCACAATACGAGAATCTTTGTATATAATGTTGCGTTATGCAGGGGGTCATGTGTTTCTAATAATAATTCTTTTGAGATATCACGTTGATACTATGTTAAGCATCACACTTTCGTGCGCTACTCAAGCAAAATAAAATATTGTAGTTATGATAAGGGGTGATTGGTTTATATTAGAGAGAGGGTGTTACAAAAATTATCTTAGATTATCTTCGTTTCGAAGTATAAACTTTAAAACGTTATAATTTGATAAATATGTAAATCGGTGGTTATGACTTTGGCTTTATTAAAGATAATTTGAATTCTAGTATTTTTTAGTGAATTATTTCAGAACATTTGTACATTACCTTGACCTATGTGAATTGTCTTGAAAATAAAGATTAAAAAAAAATTTATATATATGTATATAGCTCAACAAATAGTACGTACATTTTATATGAGATCATATAATGACGAACTTATTGGTTTTACACCAAAAAATAATAACCAAATTCACTTCTGGACATATGTCTTTAAACTCATTATTTTCTGAGGAAACCTCCAAGAAAGTTCACGTGCCGTCGGTGGAAAGAGTCTGTTAATACTAAAAATAGGGTGACAATAAATAGGTATCATAGTTTTCGAATTAAAGGTGTGCTTTCCTCATATGATATTTTCGATAATAATATACTTGAAGTGTACGGCAAAGTGACTTCTGAAAATTTGCAACGTTTTTAAATACATTTTTTGGCATTATCCGCCTCTATAATCGTCGGTCACTAATTAACTAGTTAACCTAATAATGTGCCTATTCTTATAATTACTTTCTATAGAGAAAATATCTCATCAATAAATTTGTGTACTCGATCTCATTGAAAAATTATGAAACATAAATTTTCGAGGATCAGAAAAACGCTAACAATAAAATCAATTATGTCTGCTACGCGACCATTGATATAAATAACAATACGGTAAAATGAATAATTCAATTGCAACATAACGATTCTTGTTTCCCACGTCGACTTCACTTTTAATATATATATAAACGTCAAATACATTAACATACCATTATGCTTTTACAATGTGATCATTGTTTCAAAAAGGGCGTTTCAAAAATGTTCGCTGCCATTGTTTTCTGTTACTTACATGAAACTATTGTTTTTAGAAGTATATACATTAAGTTGCTCCATAATGTAAATAACAAATATATAACAAAAAAAAAAAAAACGTTTAACGCTGCGAATTCTGACCAGGTTAATTTAAAATTATTACAACCATTTTTTGACTCGTCGTCGAGGTCAAACGGTTGATATTTAGAGGTCTCGCAAGATATGGATTTCACCCACGATGTTTGATTTAAAACTATTGCTGCATATAAATACAGAAAATTGTACTTTGTATACAGATTTTATGTAATAATCCGGCCTCTGTCGATAATGTAGAAAAATAACAAGTCGTCTATTGCAAAATATGTGTACATGTTTTGCCCCAGATAGCCTGCGTGGACTCGTCAGTAATGCGATCGCACACCATCCAACCTTATACGTATATACTTGTAAATATAAATATTGATATTAATCACGTAAGATTAATTGCGAGGAACCAATTCAAGACATAATATTTGGATACCGCTTTCGCGAGCCTCGCTAAATCTTCGCAACAACACAAAACTACAATTCCGCCGCACAAGTACATCGCAGTAAACGAAAAGGAATTGAAAGGCATTGGCAAATTCCAAATTGTGCAAAAAAGGAATTCGAAGGAATTAAAAGGAATTCACTTTAGTTTCTTTGAATCCCTTTTTTGCACAATTTGGAATTTGCCAATACCTTTCAATCCCTTTTCGTTTACTGGGATACGAACCATATCAATAGGAACTCTACTGATCATTCGTCGAGCATTGAAATAGCCCTTGGTGAGTTCGCCAAATATCGTTACCTTATAGATGGATACAACCGAAAATTTTATTGTTTATTGCAACTATACTGAAAACATATAGAGTGATCGCTGGAGAGCCGATACCATGATGGTCAAAGGAAGAAGAAATTGGAGGGGGATATATTCCCACGGATCGAGAATAGCCACGGAGAAATAAATTTATACCTTATTCAGTTCCTCTCCAGCTATGGTATGTTTAAGAAATACATCCGCCAAATAAAGCGAAAAGAGTCCCCAATGTACGATTACTGACCTTGTGATGACGCCTAACACACCTTCTTTAATCGTACCAGGTGACGAGCGTCCGGAAACAAACATATGGTACCAAGATCACTCCAGAAAATTTTGAACCCGGTATAGGTAGCGCACAAAAACAGAAAGCGACAGGTGACCCCCCCCCCCCCCCTAAACAAAACAAAAAGTATCCACATGTTATTTTATCCATGATCAAATAATACCATATATGCATCATTTGAAAAGGAACAAATTATCTAAGTTCAGAAAGAAGTAATAAAGATCACGTGTTAATCCAGACTTCCCATCCCAGTTCAGTCATTCCAGTCCATCTGCAAATTACCAAATGTAGAAAATGCGGAAAGCTACCAATTGACATATGAGTACCCAAAGGCTTACGTTGGTTTGAATGCTTTTCACTTTTTGTAATTTTTTATTAGCTTGTATAAAATTCTTTCACAAAACAAGATTCTGATTTAAAATCAATTGAAGCTCTCGTGCGTGATATTTTCTTTAGCTATTTGAGCATTTTACAACATTTTATATCATCCCAGACTAACAATCACCTAACTCTAAGAAACATAAAGCATTTGAATCAAATTAAATTAAAAGATCATATAGTGATACAACGTAATTAAAATAAAGTATAGCAGTTTTCATAAACTGAAATGTCATTACTACGTTATATTGTACCTACCAAATCACATGTACGTCATTCTTAACTAATTACTGTCAAACCCTATCATGCTTTTATTTTAAGAACAGTTTTGTATCTGTCGTTCACAGAGATGTATGAATAGATCGCAGTTGCTGTGCAACCTTGCAAATCCATCGGTCACGTGCAAGTGTCCGAATGGATTCCCGAAAATTTGACAGGTCATCGACCTGAATGACCTCCTCATGTGGTTATATTCCAAAGGCACGAGACGCGCTTGACTTGCGATTGGAATTGAAATAGGAGGAGTGTTGGAGTCCCTTCCTCGGCCTCTTGTTGCCCTGGTATCGTTGACATCTGTGCGAGTTATCTTTCTTTAGTCTATATCAAAAAAGGGTCATTTGTTAGTTTTTTTTTTCGTCTACTATTATTAAGTCAAACCATCATAATCAGACTAATTCTTATTAAATTTTATAAAATAATTGTTTGTTATAGTCGTCATCAGACAAATTGAATTCGTCCGGTAAACGACCCGGAGGGGATGGAAAGTCGTACGTCGTACCTGCCACGTTGTCGTCACCTATCCAGGCAAGATATCAATCTCAGGACAAAGTGACTATTCGTTCATGGATTCCTGTTTATTCGAGCTGGCAATCCGCGAAAAAAAAATCCACAATAGGAGGAGCTTGCGCATGATTGAAAGCTCGTACACAACTTGATACTTTATATTGACGCGATTGCTGGATACCAGGAGGCCCGTCACCGGCGAATGCCGATATGATTTCCTACTACCGATCACTTCTGGAAATCTCAGTTCGAAACTTTGACGGGACATTGACAGTCGAAAAGGAGTTTTATAACTTACTTCAGTGCGATATATATATGGCCTGTTCAAGGTAAACGTTCGAAATGCTTTTTTATTTTTATTATTATATCGCATACACGTATTCCGCACACGAGGCACGTAGAGAATATCTATATGACAGTGCCGTATACCGAAAATATTTTGAACAGGGCTGATCGATGTTGCAGGAAATTTAACGATTTACGTAATGAATGGATGAAAGTAAACATTCCGGAGTGAATATATAGAGATTAGTAGGAATCTCTAATGTATATGTGAATTAAACACAGAAATAATAAAGTAATTATAAATATTCTATAGTAAGTTGTAACCAAGAGAATATCAGTGCGAAAACAAGTATGTAAAATGAACCGAATATTCAGTTGCTAGCATTTCTCCGTGAATTTGTTCAAAACAAATGTGTGATTATTCAAATCAACTCAATGTTATACTTAATTTAAGTTATAATAGTAGGTTATAATAGTCATAACTAATAAAATTAAGATCAAAATTCTTTCCAGCAAATTTAACAACGGATTTTACTCAAATGAACTGAATTATTGCCAAATGACCCTTTTTTGATATAGTCGAACAAAGAGACTCCATTTACTAAAACAAACTTCTTATTTTCAACGACATTTTTTATGTGTTACTTATTAACTAGGGTAAAAACCATTTTTATTTTACAATTTACAAGCTTTAGTTACAATTTCAATACAATCAATTAAAATTATATTCTTGAAAAAACAGTATTTAATAAATAAATAAAATTAATTATAAAATTTTTCCATTTCCTTAAATAATACTACTTATACGACCAAAAAGTTTATAAGCTGTATTATTTAAGAAAATGGAAAAAGCGTGTAATTACTTCAAATAATTTAGTAAATAAAGGAATTATTAAATGCACTAAAACGTTATAAATAGACCTGACAATCGAACATTTTCAAGTGCCATTGAAAATGAAGAAAAATTAAAATGAAAATAATAAAGTTTTTTTAGAAGATCAAACAGCAAAAAAAAATTAAAAAGTGAAAAATGGTAATTCATAAATATAAGTTAAATTAGAGTTGATGAATATTAATTAAAACTTTATTAGCGAGAGATGTTCAAGTTAAAAAGGTGATAATTTAACATAATATTCTCGTGTAAAAATTATGGTAAATTATTAAAAATCAGCGAAAATTGACGACGGATGGATAAAATGCGATCAAAGCATTTTTTTAATGTAGTCGTTGATGTTCTATTTTCGTCATATAACAATTTCACACGTGCATACACATTCAAGGACGTTTTTTTTTTCATTATTTTTCATTCATGAAATCTACAATATGCAGGGATTATAAAAATGAAATGTAAAATCTATGTATTGAATGCCTCGAGTCTAGACTAAAAATGTGCTATTTTTAAATTAGCCAATTCTTAGACAGTTCAGATATTTACCATGTTAAAGGCATAGGAGAAATGGATAGTGTAAGAAAAAAATGGACAGATTTCTACTAGGGAACTGTTTTATTAAATTTTTCGTTGCTTCCAATGAAAAAAAACGTCACTGAATGTGCACGTGTGAAATTATTATGTGACGAAAATAGAACATCAATGACTACATTAATAAAATTAGCATTCTACAAGAAAGTCACTCTGAGTTCAATTATATTCGATTCGTCCGATCAGCTATTGTTTCTGAAATCCATAGTAATTAGTCATGCGTGAAAACACGATCCGCTATATTATACGTTCCTGGTAGAGTTGACATCGAAGTGATTTGTCTTTCCCTTACCACTGCTTCCAACGAATACTGCTTTTATAGTCGGCTTTATGCGCCTTCCTCCAATAGGATTTGAGCCCACATCCTGTATCAGCAAGAAGGGCTCGTCTCGAATTATCAAGGCCTCCCATGATTTCCTGGTTTCTCGCAGTCGACAAATTCAAAAAAACAGTTCTCATTGGTACGATGAAAAGGTCGACGCACGACGTTACAAGAGCATAAAACGTTATGTGGTCATGAATTATGGTCGTAAACGAAACCCAGAAGCTCAAGTGCTCACAGGTCACAGTCGTAATACTCAAATATCACTGAATTTTTTTAATCCATAAAATACGTATAATCATTAAATTTTTTTATGTTTTTTCTGTTTAAATTCTGATTCAACCAGTTTAAAAGTCTACAATATTCGTTTTATGGGAAGAATGTTCAATAAGTCAGCTTCTTAGTATACTCAAATTACATAGCGAATAAATGCGTTTCGGGAAGCACATGGCAAGAAATTGCTTAAATGTCAGGATAGTAAAAGAAAGTTCTTTCGAAATTTGGAACTAGACATTATAAACTTAGGAATGTTTCTCGATGACAAGTTGTGACTTGATAAATAAGAAAATAGAATTTTTGGAATTTCAGCGGCTAATAATTGACATTATTCATGCTGAAGTGAATATGATCTATTGATTTAACAAATACAACAGTCAATAATAGTAGTTATAATAATGACTATGTATTACAACTTTATAGCAACACTATATTTAAAAATTATGGAGCCAATATTTAACATAAATAATCTAATACATAATATATTGAAAATTGATGAAAAGATAATGATAAAAAATCTTATCATTATGTTAATTTGAGATTCACTTTCAGTATGCTATAAAGAAAACAGTAATAAAGAATAAATGTGCAAAATTATAGTAATGATGTATAATGTTATGGGTAATGTTAAAATTCCATTGTGTAATTCTGTGCGCAATGTTTTGTTTTACGTACTGCTTTTACGTCATGAAATAGTATATTACGCAACAAGTGCGCAATAGGTGATTCCCGCACGAGACGAAGTCGAGTGGGGGCAATCACCTATATGCGCACATGTTGCGTATACTATTTTTCCTAACGAGTGCGCAAAATAATTTCGATTTTGCGCACGCGTTTCAGTGCGCAAAATCGAATTTTGCGCACGGAGTTAGGAAAATTTACTTTTCCAGGTGGATGTGAGTAGTAACATGTCAAAACACTCACTTGTCGAATCATTTTGCTTCACTAGTTGCGTAATACAGTATCTACTTTATATGGTAACAGTATCAATTAGTAACCGTGTTTCCTTAATATTATTAACTTCTGTCTTGTTTTTTTGTAATGTTTCATTTTAAGTTTTTTTTTTTTTTTTAAGTAATTACAAGAGCGGGTACAGTATTGACAGACTCGTAATATACTTTTATAATTGTATTGTCCTTGAACATTAGAGAACTTCTATTTCCATCATTATTATTTAAAGATCTATATAAACAAATCCCAATATTGGAAATCTGAATAATTATAACGAATAATAAAGACGAGACAACTACAATAATAGCAGACCATAATAATAACGTTTTACGATGTCAGAGATGATTACAATAACATTAAATATGAATGACTATGACAATGATGATAACTATGATATCTATGATATTATGACAATGATGACAACTATGATATTTTTACGAAGTACTAGCTTAGTTACAAATCACCATTTTGTCGCTGTTTTATTGATCGCTTCGCGGGAATGCCGCTTATGCACCCGTCGAAATTGCGGGCTTAGTCCAATGTTCCTGAAATCAGTTTGTCTCTGCTTCTTAATGTTGAAAGCAGGCAAGAACCCAAAGGTCCTAGTGTAGAATTCCCAATACAAAAACCTTCATCGTTTCCTTTTTTGCCGTCATTATCGTCCAGCAAGTATCCTCCACTGAGGCATGTTCGCCTAATTGTGGCAGCCCTGAGGCGGATTAACATTCTCGGGGGAATTCTGGAGCGATAACTACCGCCAAGATGAAAAACATAGTTTGAAGCCTGGAGGTGTCCACGACTGTTTTAAAGATAAACGATGCCGACAGGAACCCATGAATCGGGAAGGGCCGCGGTGTCCCTCTGGGAACGCCTCGCCATAAAGGAAGAACGACGGAAGGGAAGCAGTTTACGACTGTTTGATGGGCGCCTATAGAAATCCCGACCCTAAAGGGCTCACGCCTACGCACTTTTACTAGGAAACCATGCGGTTGAATTGGTCTGCAGATCTTGGACTCCCTTCATAGGGTTTTAAGGACTCGAGGGCCTCCATTCGAAATATGTACGACCAAGGCAGAAGAGAGGGTTCGAATGAGTCGGACGCATAAGAGCCCCTGACGAGAGTCAGGGAACTAAGTTCTCGAGGGCTACAAGAAGTGAAAGTCAAATCAACGAATATACCGAACAGGATAGTATGAGAAAGATTTTTAGAATTTGAAGGTATGGCGGTTGTACAGGAGAATTCATGATTTTTGTATATTATAAGTAGATACGTTCATTGATAGCCTGGGTGTGAGACGATTTTAGAAAGTAGAAGACGAATGCTGTCTACAGTTCGAACTTGCTTGCGTCTTCATACGTGTTCCATCCGCTTTCAAAACCTTCACGTCACTTGTAGAAATTTTGAAAACAAAGATAATCTGTTAACTTTAGGTCAGATATATATATCGTCTGATGCGTATAATACTCGCCCTAATGTATTGTCAAGTTTTATTTTTACTTCAAGAGATAGAACATTATAGCTATACCGGTGAACTAATAAAGTTTCAAAAATCTTTGGATACCCCGAAAAAGTAAACCATTAAATGGGAAGAACGTTTAAAAAATATCGATATTAACATTAAATACAGATGGTTTGTAATAAACAACAGACAGAAAGAAAAAGTGAAAAAAAAAACTTACCGAAAATTCATGACAAAATATGACCAGTAACAATAAACAACAAGTTACTGCAATTCTATCAATTTACAGAATTGATGGAACTTTATACAATAGATGACCAACTATTTGATCATTAACGTTTGTTAAATTATCGATCTTAAGCACCGAATGATTGAGCGCGCGAATGAAGGTCGCGAACGCGAAGTTTACCTTGTCTGGGGTGGCCAAAAAGTAGCGAGCGAAGCACGCTGGGTGTCCAGGGGGAACAGCTCCTAGTTCTTGATTTCATCCGCCGGTAACATTTACTAGTATTCGACTGTTATAAATCGATATACTGAAAAAAATATTTAGTAATTTTAAGTAAGTTTAGTTGCCCAGTAAGAACTAAATATTTAGTAATTATATGTATATTGCTACATTTAGTTCCCACTGGCTGACTATAAATAGTTAAAATTACAAAATATTTCTTTTCTGACACCCTATGCGCTGTGATCGATTTTATTTCGCTCGAGTGACAAACTTCACATATGTTAAAATCAATAATTTCGCCCTTGTTTCTCCTGCCACAACTACAAGGAGCGTTTATATAAAATAAAAACAAATTCAATTCAGAACCCATACAACACACTCCGTCCTGAGGAGCTCTTGACGTCCGAATGTCCGTTTTTTTTTTTTTTTGAGCTCCCGAGAATCTCCTCAGGACACCCCGGGACAGATTGTGTTCTGTGGGAAGCACTGACACAAAAAAAAATTAATAAATGAGTATTGGTGAGGCGACCAGTAAATAAAGAGATCGGCCTATTGGTCATTTTGTTTACTGACCATCTAACCAGTACTTACTTATCAAAATATTAAATTTTTACGATTAAGAAATTAAATTTATAATAAAAAATACACCGAAATATAATGCGTTTGAGAGTCCGATGGATTTATACTCAGATGGGAGTGCCCTTTCGGACTCTGAAAGTGTTATATTAATGTTATAATACCTGTAATAACCGGTTTACGGCAGCAAAAAGACGCAACAATAATATTTCATTAATTATAATTATGCTCAGATTTTTATTGTCGAATGGAACGTAATTGGTGCTCTCTAATTTAGCTTTCGGAAAAACAGAAGAAAATTGTCACTTGATAACCACTGTTACTTTGCCTAGTTACAGTAAGATTTAAATTGGATCGTATTTTGGTTGCCGGAATTATTCGCTTTACGAAACTCGGATAAGTATAAGTTCCTCATCGTGAATTAAAAAAAAAAAAAAATATTTTTTTGAGATTCCAATCCAACCATTAACAATAAGTAATCTCTATTCAGTTTCTTTTTAATTTGTGCACAAATCTGCGTGTATAATTTTTACTGAAGCATAATACAGTTAATTTTTCGAATCTTAACAATAGGTTCAATGCCACGACGTAAATTCCTTATCCCACAGTAAAAAATAAAGAATATTAACGACAGTTAGCAATACGAAGATAAATTTCCATTTATTTAGCGCATGATGTTTACATCACGTGACTAACTTTCGTGACATCAATAGCTGAGCAAGGGATAGCTTAACAATTGTGCAGAGAAACGGAGACATCATTTTTCTTAAAAAAAAAAAAAAAAAAAAAATAGTATATTACCTAAGTCAGACTTGCCAGATAGGCCAAGTGGGGATGTACATTTCAAATGAAAATTGGGCGATTTATCGCCCAAATCTGGCAAGCCTGACCTAAGTATGTAAAGTATACTTTTACGCTGGAGTTATGTATCCTATTTTTTGTATTTGGGTGAGTAAAGATAATGCTTTAAGTACTTTAGATGCCTCGTATTAGTGCTTAAAGTGATGCATGTTTACGGATTCTAAGTGGTGTAATGCGTAAAATAAACAAGTTACACATGAATTGAAAGAGGCATGCGTAAAATTAATGCGTAGTATTTCAACTTTACACACGACTTTTTTACTTTACGCATGTCATCTTCCAACGTACATAAAAGTTGTTTTTACGCACTGAAAACGGGTGTCTAAAGTACTTTACGCACTAACTTTACGCACACAATTACAAAAAAAACTTTTTCCCATTATCGTGTGCAAAGTGCCCTATTACTACTATGTAGTGTGCAAAGTGCCCTGTTACTACTGATGAAGACAAACGAGCGCTGGCGTCACTGGGTCGTGCCGCCGGTTTGTTTATGTCTCGTAACCTCAAAAAGACTCGTTATCTCGAAGATGTCAGACTTTGCGCAACTTAATAGGAAAAATAACATACGATGCAAGTGCGCAAAGTACGCAATTCCCGCACGAGCGGCGATTGTAGCCCGAGCGAATCGAGGGTGCGACAAAAGAGCGAGTAATGTACTATTTTTGTATACTCAAATTCGTTCTGACAGTATCGAATAAAATATGACAAAGATTAAACAAATTTATTAAGAGATAAAAAATCGATACTCTGCAATAGTTATTTAAGGATGTCCAGTTCAAATAGCTCGTTCGGACATTAAGTAAGTCATCTTTTCGAAATTACTGGAGAAAATTTCGCGCGTGAAGTACAAAAAAAAGTAATAAAATCGATCATTATCGTGCTCTTGTTTCAGTCTCGGCTGTTTCAGATTGAATATTAATCGGTTTTACTTATCATATCCGGTTTCGCCTACGTGCTACCACTCCTACCTCGTTCGAGCTCATTCAAGTTATATCGTGCTCGCCTTCAATTGGGCGCATAGCAATTACTTGAATAATAATAAATGCATAAACAACCAACTTCCACATCATGTTCTCCTAGTCTATGTCACCGGCTTGCTTCTCTATCGCACTAAATCCTATTCGTGTCACACGGCACTTTCTCGACACCGAGCACGACATAATTATGGAGCGCGAAATATAAAAAGGCGCTAGGCAGACTTCATTGCTCGTCCGCACCCTTCGATAACTTCCAAAAAAGGGCATATTTCACAGGATCACATGAAAGTGAGAAGAATTTAGTGATTTTGAGTACAAGTATTAGTGCGTGTCCTGCGTAAGGGTGATTGCGAAAAGACCCTTTCGACGCGGTCGTATGCTCCACTCTCCTGCGGAATTGATTTTCCTTTTCCTCCTTGTGCGTGCGCGAAAAGTGGTGGACTCACGACATGTACGCTCAACCCTCCATTTAGATCCCCTAAAACGATAAAAATATTATGGGGTGTGTAGAAAAAATTGCAGGATTTGACTGCAATATATAAACATTTCTTTTTTTTAAACATTTCGTGTTTGTCATTTTTATAAATATTTTGGTATGGGATATTTTTCACAAGTATATTCTTTTATTTAATTTTATCTACGTTATCTTTAATTCAGTTTTCATGAATTATTAATATAAAATTGACCATATTAAATAAGATGCTTATTTATTGGCTCACATCACCTTAGCATGTAAAAAATATGTAAGGTATTATTTCAACAATATTTTATACGCGAATTTATATGCTTTTCTTTTGGAATGAATATGATTTTAAGAGGAAACGGGCACCGTTTAATTGACGATATTATTAATTTTATTTATTAAATTTATTAAATTGTTGTTAAGCACATTAGGGTTTATTATAATTGAGAAGAATACATTTTCACTTTCAACTATAGATATTGATTTTTATGATTTACTTTCGACTCACGAAAAATGGTTTTGGAGATTCCTGAGGGCAGAAATATACGACTTTTAGATATGTTCGAAATTTCTAGCTTAATCTTATTGTATTATTTTCAATTTGTCCAGCACTTGTATATGGTTGGCTCTATATACGAAAGTAATGGAGTTATTAAAAATATGTTACCTTTATGGCATCAGGATATGATTTGGATTCTGAAATGGTTTACAACAGCATCTATTAGCTCAGATTTCACATGGTGGAAAAATAATTTCAGTGTTGTTTCAAAAAATTTGCACCACATAATTTATTTATGAACAGGACATTTTTTCAGATGCAAGTCGCACTGATTTGGGTGTTTTTCATAATAGGGATATATTTAAAGGATTCTGAAAATTTTTGCAACAAAAATTACATATTAATGAGTAAGACCACCGTGCAGCTTATTTTGCATTAAAATGTTTTATCCCAGCTTATATAAAATATCAAAATGTCAATGCGTACGTATAGACAATATAAACTACAATATCCTATATAAATAAGATATAGATGGAACACGTAGTCGGCGGTTATACAAAATAGCCGGATGTATTCGGCAATATGGCGTGAAATTCACGCGTAAGTACTCTTTATGCAAGTTATGTATCCTCAAAAGAAAATTTCGAAACTGATGCCCTACCACGAGACTGCAACCCAGCAAACAATCACAGAAGTTATGTCACAGTTATGTATAATAGTTACATTAAAATGTCGCCTCAAAATTGTCACAGTTACATAACAGTGATTGTGACGTAATTGCTATGTATAACTATTACGTCACAATCACTGTTATGTAACTGTGACAATTTTGAGGCGACATTTTAATGTAACTATTACATAACTGTGACATAACTTCTGTGATT
>JAPYZR010008748.1:0-11455 GCA_030522945.1 Trichopria nigra | reverse complement strand
AGTGCAGTAATTTCACTTTGCAATACAGGGATTGTAATTTTACACTACACATTGTGTGGTAAAAGTGTGGTAAAATTACAAACATTTTTAACAGTGTAGCCATTAATTGAAAAAATTACAATATCATTTATAAAAAATTAAATAAATCAAGGCAGCGGATTGTCTTGAATTAAATCACACTTCGTACAAAACGCTAATGAGCATAATTGTAATGTAAAATTCAAGAGTCCCGACTCTAAATCCCGAAATCCGTGTTCTGGTAGATTAGAGCTTTACCCAGTCACCACTCAACTCTTCAGGAGGGCTGTAGAGTTTTAGGGTTTGTAGAATCCCTCTTATGTTACGTAATTACTGAAGGGGCAGACTGTATATAACGTCTAACGTCTCAGTACGTTACGACAAAAATGCATAAAGGTTTCTTGATCGGCTGTCTTTGTCTCTGGATTTGCAATTTTTCTGTTTCAGTGTCAGGGATGTAAATATTTGATCTTTTGTGTGATTTAAGTAATTTTTAACATTTTTGAGCAGAGCTAAGACATTAAATCTATACTTTGAAAATAGGTGTAAATGAAAAACGAAAAACTATAACCAGAAACTATTCTCGGATGCAATACATAAATAAAAAGACGAAGTATGGTGTACGATTTTAAATGAATTTAAAAATCTGTTTTTTGTTAATCGAATTTGATTATTGTTTATACATTGAAATAGTTTCTGATTCACTACTATATATAGGTTCAGAAGTAGACTCGAAAAATATCCCAATCTATATCCCAAGTAATCGCTTGTAAAAAATCACATATTGTTATAAAAAAGTACTGCAAAATATCCAACAATAATAAAAATATATATAATTGTTGATAACAATTTTTATCTAATCATTTTTTTCATTGAATATGTACTAAAAAATTGTATCCTTGTAGTAATATTTTCGGAATTTTGTTTCTAAAATAAAATTTTACGTTGCATATTATGTAATGTTAAAATTGTGTCACCCATGAACAGTAACAAGTAACATTCATGTAAATATATTGTGGTTATTTCTTACATAAATATTACATTGAGATTACATAACAACTTTTATACGTTTATGGTGGACTTCCTATTCAATTCAATTATATTATATATTTCTAGATAATGTAATATTACATTCGAAGTTAATGAAGACTATTTATATCTCTTATTATTACCTAATTGTTTTATTCATAAGTTTTTGAATTCAAGAAGTTCTTTGTTCATATACTCGGAATTACATGCCATATTATCCATTATAGCGTTTGAAAATAATTTCTTTAGATCAGATATTATATTTTTAAATGACATACTATTTCTTCTTGCTTTTATATTTCTTAAAAATCGAACACTCGCTTTTCATATAGGGTGATAATAGAATTTAAAAAAAGTTAAAAAATCTTCAACGAAGACTAAGTACAGTATTCTATTGGTTCACCAATGAAATAGTCTATCGATCTATAATTATGTTTATCAATAAACTTGTATTTATTTTTGAGTTCTGCATGTACACGTATTAGTTAGTATATATCCTTAACTGACTAAGTTTCATATAAGAATACTAATTTAGCCAAGAAAACAGCGCGTGTCGTGTAATTAACTCGGTCAGATTCCATCTTAAACAGGTTCAATGGAGCTCGTACATGATTCTTTGGAAGGTAATGTGAAAATATAAATTTGAAAATATGAGTAAGAAATAAGGTTTCTTTTTATAAAAACGAAATATAATAGAAAAGTGTCAACAATAATGGTTAATAATGGCACTGATAATGATAATCATAATAGAACAATGATGATAATAATAATGACGTGAATGTATTCAGACGAGACAATTCGATATTTTTTCAAATATAATTTTGATTGAAAAAGTCATGCAGATTATTTTAGAAAGTGAAATACCGCTTGCATTGTTATTCATTATTAATAATTATAATACTAATAATCACTAAAATGTCTAAAATGTCATAGAAATACTTCCTAATATTATGCTCGTTGATAATGGATACAAACAAAATTATGTAATGATATATGTGGTATTTAGAATAATCTGAGCTCAACTTGAAGTTTCGGTTGATTCAAATGTAATTTTCTCTCAGCAGGATGTCTAAAAAAATATGTTAACATGGTGATGCTTTTCTAAGAAATAAACTTCTTCATATACAGTTATTTAAACTGCTACGTTGAGTAATAAAATGAAAAGAAAATTAATAATAATTATTCTATACGGGATTAGTGGTTTGATGAAGTCAAGTGTAAATTTGATATTTATCCAAAGTCACAAAGACGTACGTAATTACGACTGTGCAGCGTGCAAAGTGCGACATAATAGGGAGATAATTGACGAACGTAATTGATCAGCCACGCTGGCGGATTTGTGGTCGTCAAGTTTCAAAGGGGGTTAAAATCACTTTCATGGCTTGGTTCACACGAAGCAAAGTAGAAGCGTTTAATGTTTCATATAATATTAATGCCGCCTCTATATAAGGTTCAATCTTTCGTGAATTGCACATTTTGCAAATATTTTAATAAATAATAAGTTTAATAAGTTACAATGGGTTTCCACATTTATCATTACATTTTAAAGAATGTAAGTTAAAACTACTTTCAACGTTTTAACAAAGTTTTATACATTTTGTTACTTTTAGGGATAAACTTTCTGAATCCTACTCTTACATTTTTACAAAATGTCCAGGATTACCACTCGAATATAGAAAATATTCCACTAATATATGAAGAAAATATTAATTAAGGGTTTTTTTTTATAATCAAAATCTTGAGCATGATGGATGAATCTTTCTTCTTGCTCCAAGTTAAGTTTTTTTTTTTTCTAGACAATTTGCAATTAAATTCCAATAGGGTGCCAACCGGCAAACATTCCCAAGAACACTTTTAAGCGAACCCCTTAATTTTCAGACATTTTTTTCATTTAATATACACAAAGCTGTCAATTAGGAATAATCATTATCCAAGGAACATGCAGGTACATGCTTGAGCGTTTCGATAATGGCACTTTTTCGAATGCATAATCGATTTCGTGACGACGAGCCATAACGAGGCTGCAAAATGGCGAGAAATTGTATTTATTGAACCAACGACGTCAGGTTATTGTGAATGCGAAGGGACTGTACAGGGAAGAGGGAAGAAAGCATGATGGCTTACTGTTTGCAACCAGTAGAGCATACACAGCCATTTTCTACAGAGAGTTAGCTCGTTAGCGCTAAACGTAATGGCATTACTCGTAACTGCTGTGCCTCGAGGGGCGGAGAGCCTGCGAGTTACTTTAGAAAGTCGCATGAGTCATTTTGATTGGATCCCTAAAATTAAGGATGGCAGAGGGTAAAAACGGTCTACCTATCGAGATATTCGAACGAGTGTTTCCGAAGGCGATAATAATGCGGCTCACTGTGAAATATTGATTACTATGCAAAGGGACTTTGTAGTGTAAGAGTATTAACGACAATATTTGAGCTTTGATGTCCGCGTAATAATCTGAAATCTTGATGGAATCTTTCGAAGGGTAGCGGGGGATGACATAATATTACCTCGTTCTTTGAAATTCGCAGACTGTTGAATCTAAAACTGAGATTTCGAATATTACGAGGAATTGGATATACAATACTTGATAGTTGGCTTAAATCCAAGTCGACATTCACTGCCTTAGTTAGGTAAGTGCCGGATTTCAAGATTGTCCGGGCTAGTAATCTCGAAAATTGGCATAGAGGTTTTAAGTACGAAATACGCATGTTCATAAAGGTTGACGATTAGAACTATTCGACAGTGAAGGTCTGCTATTAACCATACATATGTATTATAAATATAGTTGGAGTTCTTTAATTTAATACAAGTCTCATTCCCCAAGTAACCACTTGTTCAATTTTCGTACGTAGTAACCACATGAAGATCAGCTTATAATAGTGCAACAGTAATCAAAATAAGGTAGAGTAATCAAAATAGCAAGCAATATTGTTTCAGTTTGTTCCAAGTACAATAAGACACCATGCTAATTTTCTTCAAGTCATCTTTGTACATTGTTAATTGCCATCTAGAAAAGAAATTGTGCGTCGTCATCTTGTGTCTCGTCGTAGACGAAATTTCTTCGATCAAAACCGGCCATTACTTATTGGGATTTATTAAGAAACAAAACTACCGAAGCTAGGGAGCCGTCGGAGAGAATTCAGTGCATTAGTGTTTAGCCAGAAGGAGCGACTAAATCGAAAGTCAAAGAGTATCGTAATGAAGATGACGCCCTCCTCTGCAGCCAATCGAAACTCATCCGATAAGCTATCGGAAACTGAGTACTAAACTTATATCGGATATCCGATTGATGTGGATTAAATCAGCCTGTATATAGAAACTCTGCTATTTGAATACAACCTGTTATCTCTCTCAGTTTTTGATGTAATGCCAACATAATGTTTGGATCGAGCAGGATTGATTACATGATCACAAGTATATGAGATGTTTTTGCATTGTCCCGCGTGAGTGAGAGAGGAATAAGATGGAACATTTAATTATTATTTGTCCGATATATAGAGCATATTTTAAAGAAAATTATTTTATATCATTATTTTAATCTATTTTCTGGGTCTATCGGTTTATACACAATGGCATTATATTGTTTCTGGTTTCTGTGATGGCCGTGGTGGAGCTGGTCTTCTAGTTTCGGTAAAGTCATAATTTTCTTAAAAATTTGGAAAATTTTTGTTAATTATTTATGATAAATACATTAACCCTGGTAGAAACCTGTCCAGTTTTCTGTTACACTGCCCAGTTACTCTATACCTTTAACATGGGAAAAAAGCAAACTGGATAGAAACTAGCCAAAAATTGGACTCATTTTCTACTAGGGGACATAAACGTAGATACCTCAATGTTATCCAATAATATAGGTATTCACTTAAGCCATACAATTTAAACTCAATTCGTCATAAAGGGGTTTATATGACGTCGCTGATTACGAATCCGATGTCAGATTTTCAAAATTCAAAATGATGAATGGCCGCCATCATGAATCTGTCATTTTGAATTTCGAAAATGTACTATCGGATTCATAATCATCAGACACCTATAAAACCCTGGATACTCATTTTCATCACCATAATAGTCACGTGATTGCCGTCTTTAATTTGGTATTTTGAATTTCGTAAATCTGGTATCGTCAAACTTAATACATTTATTAATATATATTAATACCAGTGGTAAACCAGTGGTACATTACGGTTATCTAATGATCTGACGATTAAGGAGAGTAATTACGTATATAATTTATTTTTTGTATTTCTTTTAACGTATGCCCCTTCTTTTTTAACACTTTCATCTGATCGTGGGTCGGCCCCTGGGTTATCCAAACACAGCATTTTTAACAACACAAGACAATCTCACAATTTTGGGACCACCAGTAGTTAATCAAACTAATAAGCTCATTTTTCAAATGGTGAACAGGGAATTGAACAAGGAAAAAAGTTTAATGATAAAAAAAATAATTGCATCATTCGGTTTATATGAAAAAGACATTTTTATGTTCAAAAGTTTTATGTTCGTAAGTACTAATCTTGGACGTAAACTGTTGATAGCAATTTATGCACTATAATAATGAAAATCTTATTTTAGTCTACAGTTGAAACTTATAGCTTTTTTAGTATTTGAATATAAAATTAATAAAATATGATGATGAAATGACAGCGACAATATAATGTTCTTAATCACATAATCGCATAGTTCTATCGAACTTTTCCAGAATGCCTTTCAAAAGCCGTATAATCGAGAGTGAGAAATTAATAGTTAAGAAGCAACGGATAGGATGATGCAATATCGAATAATTTCCTCCCGGTTCTTGTCAATATCAATAAAAATTGCGGTGATTTATCTCATAAAATTATGAGCCTAGGCTGGAGCGCCATTATCGAATTTATTATCAATTTCGGGTGTACGGCAATTTTCCCATGCGTTCCCCGTCATCTTGGTAGGGCACTCCATTTCTCCCTTCAGTCGACCGGAAGTCCTGCGCGAATGGCTGCTCAGCCATTTCCGTTCGGAGAAGAAATCGAATGAACGCACGATGGAAGGGGCCTGGGGGTAGCTAAAAGATGATACGCTAGTAGTATAAGGGATTTCACCCTCGAAACTCGCTTACCTCCACTCGTCGTTCCGACTATATATCGACTGGAATTTTACTCTTTCTCGACCTCCTGCGGCTTCTGACAATATATAGTTAATCATTATAATAAATCATATTATTTTTTGTTCGATTTTTATCAATTTTGTGACATCCTTTGTTTTTAACAATTACTTAGAGAAGGTGTACTATTGACAATCTTATGAATTATGTGTTTTCACTGTGGAACTATTATGATTCTGTATAATTGTATTATCAATTGCAATTTTTTGGTTATAATTTTGTTATTTTTTTTTTTCTGCATGGTTTTCATACAAAATTTAGTAATAAAAAATTGTTACATAATATTTAAGGAATAGGAACATTTTTTAAAAATAAAATGTAAAATATTATAATTAAATTAAAGATGAAAATATTAGAGCAGAAGAATTATGTAAAAAAATATATTTTTTAAAGATTGTATTTAAAAGTACACGTTTATTAAGTTATTTGAAAAAAATTGCAAAAATTGTAGAAAAAGACAATTTGATTGAATTGTATTGATGACAATATAATACTGATAACGAAAAATGAATGTCAAACGACTTAAAACAGAAATTTAAAATAAATAATAAAGGCTGCGCCTTATAATTTTATTAAAGAATAAATAAACTTAATATACGACTAAAGTAACAAATAAAAATTTAATAATGGATGAAAATAAATTATAAAATTAGTCACAAATATCGAAAAAAAATATTGACAACTGTAAACAAATAAAAAGGCATACTTACAGAGATTGTGATATTTATTGAAGTCTTCGATCATCTTAGAATCAGCAAAACAAAAGTCGCACGGAGATACGTAAATATATGAATCCACACATTAAATACATTCGATAATTCTGAATTACAAAAATAATAAACACTTCATGGATTGAAAAACGTCCAGAAAGCTTAAAGATCGGGCTGATATATTTTAAACGAAGGAAAATATTTGAATCTATTCACTGCTACTATAAACCGTAAGTAAATTTTACGTGCCCTGGCAGGGCTTTTCAAAACTTGGGTCACTTTGAAGTAGCTTCTAAGTTTCTATTATATTTGCACCCTATATCGTCTGCCTCTATTATGACGGTCAGTGCTGTGTTTTGTCAAGCCTCTTCACGTCTTATTTGCATCATTTATATTGTGTTGCGATTGAATTGGAAGTTTCGCTCTCACGTAGATGTAGACTTTACATAATCGATTTAATTTGTCTTATTAGTGTTGCAAACTATTATTTATAAAAGTAAATAAATTATTTAAATTACGATAGGCTAAATCCGAAAAAATGTAAATATATCACCGATATTTAGTAACATTTATAAGTAACATTTATAAGTACAATTTATTATATAAGTAACAGATCTTGGAATTAGTAAAATTTCTGTTAGGAATGTTTAGGATCATATTCAGATCGGATTATGCTTTCTTGAGGGTTTTCTTCAGGGTTTTCAAGTCTGGCCAATTTTTGTTGTTGATGAAAGTAGAAGAAAAATTCAATGAATCTGAACAGATCATTTTAGATTGTTTTGGAATTTGACAAAATGTAACGGTAATGTAACATTTATATAACTGTTACTTGTTACATAAATGTTACATAGTCGTTATATACCAGTTACTTTTGTGTTTGCTGGGTATAGTGCAGTTTGATCGGAGATTCGGTTCATCAAACATGGTAGACGATACTTTGTTTATTTCCTTATGAAATTAGACGAAACCCATGTCAATTCAGATGTAAAAGTTTCTGAAGTTGGTATTAGATTGTCGAGCTTTGGTCAGGTAATCAATTCTGTTACAACTGAATATGCTCTGGTATGATAAGAAATATTTCGATATAAGTTAGATCTGATCAGATTATATCACTTTGTCGGGTTATTTTAGAAGAGTGTAAAACGTTATCACTCAACTTTTTTTTTGATTTCGAGGTTGCATACATTCTTTTTTATTTTACTTAATTTTAACTTTATAATTGCTTTGAGTTTATTTTTGTTATTGTTGATATTTTATTAAAGTAATGATGACAAGAAATAAAATCAAGCGCACTTTCTTAATTTCCACGCTCGAAAGACAAATAACAAAATTCGTATTCGACAAAATGATAAAGAATAAAAGCAACATAAAAGACATATGTACGCATATCATTGATTAGAAAGTAAAGTCATTCAAAGTATTTCCAACTCGAAAAATTTCATCTCCCCTTAGGAGACACTGCTGGTAGCGCACCCTTCGTTCGGTGCACAAAGCGACAGGAGCAAAAAGGGAGAAGCAACAAAGAAACTAAGTAACAGAAATTGCAATCCGAGACACCAGGCTCAGCGTGATCCAATGATTACCAAAGGAATAATCGGATGGTAGCGACTCGGTAAGCAAAATCGCTACCAGTGCGAGGGTACCAAAGGTACATTGTTCGAGGTCCTGCGTGCCACCAAGGTCCCAAAGAGCCCGGAGGGTGCAGCGAGGGAACAGAGCGGCACCAGTGAGGAAGGCGGAATAAGTCCGTGTGCGGCTAGCAGTTACTCCGCCTGCATTAAAAAACGAGAAATGTGCCGGCACAATGCAGCAACACGGTTGCGATTTAAATGCACCTCGCGTCGATTGGCGGATCCGAAGGGGTGGTAGGCGTGGCCTCTGCTGCCTTATGATTTTATATGTAGTCTCTTGATGGATCCCTCTGCACGCCCTCCGCGAAATCCCCTGACCTTTCGCGCTTAGTCTCTTCTCTCCTTTTCTTGCCTCGTTCCGGCTCCCTGTCTCTCGGTCGGTGCAACCAGCCTGCAATGAGAGAACTCGCTCAGACGCAAAAAAAGTACGTGTAAGTGCAACAGCCGACGCCCTGATCCCTCCTCTGCAGTGTCGCCGTTATAAAGAAAAATTTGGTGAAAAAATGGGGAAGAGGGACGCGAACTGCTGGCTGAGCAGAGAGGTGCTACATGCCGGGGGAATGCAGAATCCCGGAGAAAGGGAAAGAGAGTAGAGGGAGAGAGAGCGAGAGAGAGCGAGAGAACATATTTTAATGCTCCACTCTTTTCAAACGCGTGCATTATGTGTACACCTGTTTCCAGCTTGGAGAATGCCTGATAGGCGTCGTAATCACACCAGCGTGCAGGATTTGTTTTAGTAATGACGTTTCAGTTTCTTGTATGACGAAATTTAGATACTTTTTTAAAAACGTGTTCGTGCGTAATTTTGAAAAAAGTAGGAATAAAAAATGAGTAGATGATTCTACTTTAAAGCGAATTTTAGTTTAAAGACACAATGGAGAATTCATCAAATAGTCATGATACAATATTAATAACGATATGGATCATTGATCAAAATCAATAAGTTTACAGCAGCATTTGGTTAGGATTACAATCAAAAGAAAGCTGACTCCCAATCTGATTCAAATTTAATCAGACCTTGACTTCTGTTTGGATTTTTGGGATTGAATAAAGCTTCATGGAGAACAATGGACAAATCAAATCAAACTATACATGCTACGTAAATCAGAAATCCGATCTGGATGAGATCATATACGGGATCTTAATTTTGAAATATAATTGTAGAAATCTGTCCTTAACAAATAAGGTTGCATCAGATCTGTAATTGCTTTAAACAAAGTACGAAATGATCTCATGTAGAATCTTGGTATCTTTTGACAGATCGTGTACAATAGTATTCAGCATTCGCAAATGCACAAATAATAAAATTGGTCATATTTGAATCGGACTTAAAAGGGATCTAATCATGTAAATAATGATATGTGACTCAGATCTGAATTTGGCGTACTGTATCTGAACTAGATCTGATTCAAATCAATATAAATTAAGTCTCCTTTAAACAAGCCTTCATTGTAAAATTCAGATCTAATAAAATGTATAGTGATAAATTTGGATTTGACGAGAGATCAGGGCGTCAGCTTTGATTTTGAGTATTTTGGACCTGACTATAATTAAGCAATCAATGCCTGAAAGTTACCAGAATTATCTAATTATACACATCATGTGCAGTTTTTAAAAAAATATAAAAATTTATCTTTTGAGCAATATACTGTTACATGGAGAAAAATTTCCTTGGAAAGTTTAACGTATCAGTTAGCATTTCGAAAACCGACCATTCCTATGAGAAAATTGTTATTATTTATTGTAAAATTTTACTATGTGTATGGAAAAAATTGCTATGCGTACAGTATCTTCAGTAACAGGAATAACAATGTTTCTCATAACGAAAGTCCTCGAAATACCGCCTGGTATCGTCAAATTTCCAAGAAAAATTTTCTGGTTTTTTCAATGATAAAACTGAAATTCTTGAATGTGCTACTTAATTTTGCTACATGCCTCATGCCTCGACATATGCCTCGCTCTTACCCTAAAATGAGTTTAATTACTTTTGACTGTTAATAAGAAGGAACCGTAATAAATAATCTATTCATTTTACGACCTTAATACGAAAACTACGATTTGGAAATCATACAATAATCTTTAAAAACCTTGAAGATCTCCAAATTAGAAAAATACAACAAAAACATTGATTTAGGGGAAGGTCACGTAAATATGATTATTGTTTGTAAACTTATCGTCTAAAATATATTTATAATTTTCTTCGGTCTTGTTCAGGATATTTGAAACGACTACATATACTTTTTGTTGACTCGCCGGGCGTAAAATTCACCCATTTGCAAATAATGTTCATATTACATGCGTAACATTGTACGCATCCCACAGCCCTCAGGAGCGGCGATCAATGAGCAGGCGTAAAAATGGCATTTTACGCCCTTAAGTCGAAAACTACTGTTAGGTTTCTGTCTTCTTTGAGACCTTCTTCATAATTTTAATTAAACGCCAAATATTACATATAATTTGTACATTTTTTTCAATAATAGCCCAGCGCAGAAACTGTTTCATTAAAATCGACTGAAGTTTAACATTTTTGTTGACAATATTCAATACGCCATTTTGAATATGTACATTTTGACTTATGATTTATGATTAGCGACCTCAAATACCTCCAAGAACCGACCGAATTGCATACAAATTTAATATATTAAATGTTTTATACAGGCTCAAGTTTATTATAAGGCCTAATACCGTTAAATAAAAATTACGCAATATATGGTATGTATACAATCATTTTTTTGAGACTGAAAGTTAAAGGCTCCATGGATTTGAAACTGAATTCGAGATTAGTATAGATTTTCATGTATTTGTAGATCTATTTTAGAAGGTGAGTACCCAGGTAGAAATTTAATCTTGGAAAAAGCTGGGCCCAGGATATTTTTCCCTAAATATATCTAGGATCTGGCCTGGAAGATTACCTAGCGCCTATA
>JAPYZR010008744.1:0-10367 GCA_030522945.1 Trichopria nigra | reverse complement strand
TTTGGAAGGGTGATTCTACATAACATATACAATCCTTAAAAAAGTATCGATGAAATTGGTTCAAAATTAAACGAGAATTATCCGAAATAAATTTTTTTTTGTTGCTGGTAAGAGAACATAATGTATTTCGGATTTTCCTCTTGTAATTGGGAATCAATGTCATAGATATTTTGTTGGGGATTGTATATGATGTGTAGAATCACCCTTCCAAAGCCCGAATTTTGAAAAAATGTTTAAATCCTTTTTTATTTAGACTTTTCCTGTTTTGAGGTTAGGTCGGTAACTGCTCTACTTCAGAACCACCTTAAGCCCTCTCCCCTCATCCCCACGTGTGGTTCGTCAGTACGTTCTTGCAGCTGATTCTGACAGGTTTGTCACGTTGAGGCACAGTAAACGACATTGAAGGAAAAAAGACGTTAAATTTTAAAGTCTTACGAGAAAACTGAACAATTGAGTTGACGGAAGAACAAAAAGAATTTCTGAAGCAATGCGAAGAAGAATTTGAGGATCTATTCACTGCTCGGGACGAAGATTTTATGAAAATTAAACTTGCGAAGCCATCTACGCCTTGATCTATCCATCGACCCTTGGCATGGCCGTCGTGGGTACGACCGGAATCGACGTGGTCAAGGCAAAGGCAGACGTGATCACGGCAGAGACAGACATGATCATGTCAGTGACAGACGTGATCATGGCAGAGACAGAGGTGATTATGGCAGCGACAGACGTGATCATGGCAGTGATAGAAGTGATCATGGCAGTGATAGAAGTGATCATGTCAGTGACAGACGTGATCATGGCAGAGACAGACGTAATCAAGGCAGGGGCGGACATGATCAAGGCAGAGGCAGACGTGATTATGGCAGTGACAGACGTGATCACGGAAGTGATAGACGTGATCATGACAGTGATAGACGTGATCAAGTCAGAAACATTCTTGATCAATACAGAGACAGACGTAATCAAGGCAGAGGCGGACGTAACAATTGGCATCGTCGAGATTGGCACAATGATCGAGACCAAGGACATACATCAAATAGCCGACATTCTGATAGTCGCGGACACAATTATCAAAAATATTGATAATATCACGTCCCGGATATACAGGTGGGGATCAACCAACGTCAAGCGACCAGACTGGTGAGAGGCAAGGGGACTCACGCTAAATAAGCACCCCAAAGGAAACAGATCTTGCTACATCCACGTCGTTGTTTCTGAGTAACGCTAAAAGTAAGTTTAGAAATGAAAGTAAGGTTTTTCATGAAAAAGAGCAATCTCATCATATCATTGAGAATAACAAGTTCGTTAAACGATCAAGCGAGGTTTTTTCCAATTTATGGACGTACATTTATATAGAACATAATTCGGAAGTGAAAGGTCTTCAGTAATCTCAGGCTCTGGTGGAACTCCCAATAGATCATGTCTACGTATCAGTGGACAACCTAATTTCAACTATCTTCTCGGTTACAGTGCTAAACAGGGAAACACTATCTATCCAGGGACAAAAATGATTTCATTATTAATAAGGTTGGACAGCCATAATTATTTCTTAAGACAACCTTCGTATATAAGGTGAACGAATGAATTGTGAAAGTGGGTTGAAATTGGTATGAGAGTATGTGATTTACCGTTTGTCGAGGGCCGAGCAAAAATTAATGTAAATTGTTAAAAAATAAGTAAAACTAATGTACATTGTAAGGAGAAAAATGAATAAACGAAGAACTGTTTAACTGCTCTATTTGATGAATTTATTTTAATAAATCAACCACCAAATTATAACAATATATGTATATGCGTTTGAGCATTGTTCTTTATAAGAACATTTATTGCATTTGTTTTATTATATTCGACGATACCTCGATGTAGCATTGGTTAATTAAAAAAACAAAAAAAAAATAACTGATGCCTATTTTATTTGGTATGAAATTCCGTATACTTTGGGTCTTTCAAGCCATATAATGATTTATTTTTTCTTGAAGTATATTATCATGATGTAATAATTATAAATCATGGACTGAAGTTTAATTATTGTTCGCGAAACTTTTCTAGAGACACCACCTTATCGCTGAGAGAGGTATGGTACGGCAACGGTAGTCAGAGGATGCAGTTCGTTTATCAAGGCGGTATCTTAACAGACTGCATCGCAGATCTCGTTAAGCCGGTCAGCGAAGACGTATGTTCATCGGCACTGCACTGGAGCGATCACGGAAACCGGCAGTTCAAAGTCAAGGTCGCCTTTTACGAAAATGACCCACAAGTTCTTGCTCCTAAAGATTTCCCATGGCTAGTCTCGATATCGGAACTTCAAAGCCGATGCAATTCTGCTCATCAGCAATCGACCTACTTGTAAGTACAGTCGATACGCATAATTATCGAAAATTGAATTAATGTGGATTGTGATGATTAGCAAATATTAATATTGATTTCATCAATATTATCTTATCCCATTATCATTTTGGTTATGACTGCGGGTAATCACAAATAAAGTGATGAAAATATTTTGCTTTATGCAACATCTTGGATGATGTAATTATATACGAAGTGCCTCCTCCAAACATCACTAACAGATTAAACAATTTTAATGATAATCATGTCTTATTATAATAATATTTGTTTGTCATTTGAAAGCTAACACTATCTTTTACGTATTTATGCACATATATAAAAATTTCTTTTATAATCATGTAGTTTCCGTCATTTCTTGGGCAACTTTGAGAGCCGTTTCTTGAACGACTTCGATGGTTCTTGAACGACTTCGGTCGTTTCTTGATCGACTTCGATCGTTTCTTATTGATATAATTATTACTTTTATAATTTAAACTCTGGATATAATCCTTTCTGTTATATTAAAAGATTTCTTATTTCTATTATTACAGATGTTTGTCATAACAAACCACTTTTTCAACTCCATCTATTTATTTATTTAGTTGTTTCAATAAGTCATTTAGTAAAATTTGTTTTTCTGCTAGACTGTCCAAAAATATGACGACATTAAATTATAGAAAATATAGAAACATAAACACTTTCTTTCTCGGAATTGTTTACTATTATTTACTTTTTCTACGGCAATCCTGTTCGTTATAAATTGACTGCATGTCTTCATATTTAAAACTATTAAAACATAAATTCGATTTAATATTTGGTCATTTTAAATATGAGTTATTTGTCCAATCCATTTAGTAAATTTTGGCGAACGTTTTCTTAACTTAAATAGAGAATTTCGAAGCCAATATAATATCACTGTTTTATCCAATCTATTGTTCGACCATTACAACTGTCAGTAATCCAACTAATACATTTATTCAGTCTGACGAAACGATTTTTTTATTATACTTTGTAATTAGTCATAATAACTACAATTTAGTGATATTTATAAATATCAAGTAGAATTATGCATTCTATCGATATTGAATTAAATCAATATTAAAAAGAATAAAACATAAATGACAATATCGTTACTTCTTAATTACTAAATAGCACAATGAGTAAAGTTATCGTCAATTTTCATTTATATGAAATTCCCAACCGGCATCAAATGTCTGTAACGTTTTTGAAACGTTTCATAGCTGCGATGTTTATAAAACTTTTCTGAAACCTTTCAAAAACGTTACAGACATTTGGTGCTGGTTGGATTGTCTTGAATGGCTTTAAAACATTAATATAGGGTACACGTGTGTTTATGTGTTATTCGATGTGAGTTAAAAATTACGAATTTTATGATTTATATAATTATATGATTATTATACGATTAAAAAAGAATTATATATGAATGAATTTGTTTCAGTCAAGAAAATATATTAACTACCCGAACAGCGGGGAATATTGTAGCAATATTGAAGGAAATTTTCAATATTGCAGAAATATTGCAAATGTATATATTGTGGTAATATTGTAGAAATATCATACTGCAAGGTTTTTGTTTATCGCAGTGACATTGCATAACCATCTCAAAAATATTTCTGAAATCTTGCAGTTATATTTTAGCAATATTAATTATTATTATAATAATTTATATATTATCTTCTGATAAGTCATAATGTTATATTGCTGCAATATTGCAGCAATATTCCGTGCTGTACGGGCACTTAAATATATAAAGTATAAGAAAATGTAGAAAGAAGTTCATGTTATGTAAAAAATAATTTTTAACCAAGAATGTATTCGGAATTTAGTTTATAAATCTAGTGTATCTATAACCTCATGGTATAGATACGGTTATATAATGGCATTCAGAAATTTTGTTCAAATATTTTCTGACGGAAATAGTTACTAATTTGCGCTCAAGTTACGCAGGTGTAAAACGTTCTTTAAACGAGTGTTATTTTAGTGTGAATTTTTTTACATTTGTGCGTTTCTATACTTGTTAAAAATTAATGTAACTATAATATCGCAAGAAAAAAAATGTGTTATCATAAATCTTTATCAGTAATGTTAAAAGTGATTTTTAATGCAAAAAAGTAACATAAATAAATAATTTACGTGTTTTACGAATAATTTAGAATATACCCACGAATATTCAACACGAATTGTACAATGACGTCAAAAAGCCGTCAAAATGTTGATGAAGTATCGAAATGAAGGCATTTTGACGTCATTTTACAGGGTCATGTTTGCTGGGTAGGTCCCAGGACATTTTTATCTTGCAAATATATATATTTTTTTTTAAATAAACAGAAAAAGAAAAATATTTTTTATTAATTCATCTCTTTTCTAATGAACCAACAAAAAATATATTTTTTATAGTATTGTTGTTGAATAAAGTAAAGTTTTTTTTTTTTGCTTGAAAAATCGAATAATAGAGTCAGTGACGCCATCTGATGACGATCTACGGTACGTCGGAGAGTCGTACTTAAGTTTTTACTGAACATTCTTATCGATATAGATTTACATTTTTTTACAAAATGCCTATTTTACAAATTTAAAACATATTATTATTGTATTCTTTATGTATGTATTACTGACTTCACTCCAAAATACAGGGATATTTAGAATAATTTATATAAGCCATAACTATACTGACACGATTAAAAATGTTCCGATATCACATATTTAATTATAGTAAGGACTAACTTTCAGGTCCGTAAATAAATAAAACAAATAAATGAATATCAATTAACAATTTGTTTGTTAATAGATGGCGTTGTTTTCAGTAGTTGATGATATCAATTTTTTGAATGCACCGGACATTTTGCTTCTTTAATTATTAAAAATGAATAATTGGTATAACATTTGCTAATAAACTACCGATTAAAATTCTAAAAGTACATACAAATTATAAAATGGTTTTCTAATGCGATAACAAGATTATAGGTTTTACATCCCATTGTTGCGTTTGTGTGGGAAAGTATGAGTTCACGGATGATATCAACTCATAACCGCGCGTTAAATTCATCTTGTTGACATGATATTAACATATCGCACTTCCCAATCGCATCGTCGTAATATACCATGTAATAACGACCACCATTGTTTGTCATTCTGCGTAATTTGTAAATTGTTTATGTTCTCTTTGTAAGTCGTTGATAACTGATGTATACTTGAACTTTATCTTTTATTTATCTTTCATTTTGAACTCTGTCCATTATTTAATAATGACCAGCAGATTTTCACATTGTTTTAATTGAATATCAATCTGAAATTAATTTACCACGACGAAATGGACGTCATTCATGTGCATTCAATAGATAAACAGTTATCGAATATTGATATAATAATTATATTAGAAACGATAATACTAAGTATACATAATTAAGTAAACCACTTCGATGTAACCCCCCTGAAATATTAAGAAATTATATTTCAGCAATTTCATAAATATCAATTTGTAATAAGAAGAAAACATTAAAAAATAGTATTATTAAAAAAAAAACAGTGCAACATCTACTAAAAAATGACATATATAATATTTATAACTTAGAATTCTGAACAAAAGTTAAAGTGCAGCGATTAAGTGTCATTAAACTTTCTCAAGAAAAGTAATCAACAAAAATCGGCCGACGAATCGAATGAAAGTTCCCTACGGAATATTCCCATATCGGATCCCATGTGGGAATTTGACATGAGACAATGTTTTTTTTTTTTGGAATTCAAAAACATTCTGGGATATTTTTTACACAATTTTAAACAAGAAAGAAACATGCGTTTTATTGTAATAGAAATCCCATTTCAGAATTCCCGTATGGGATCCCATATGGGAATTTGCAGTAGTGTTATCCACATGTAAAAAGGCAAAAATTGAAACTCATCAAGAATTATAATGCACATTATCCATCAATATTTGTGTTGTTTCTATGAATACCAAAAACGTCTGCTAACGATATGGACGTTTCTGAAGTCATACATATACTTCTGTACAATGTATTGAGGTAAGCATGACTTATTGGATCTTAAGAAACGACTATAAGAATCTTGGCTTTAGAAATAATTTTCACTTTATTTTTCATACAAAAATACGATCTGTTAAACCGACCACGTCGATAAAGTCAATTCCTATATAACTTAAAAAATGGAAGCATTAGACCATTTCAAATTGTCATTTTGAACGATTTTAAGAAATTTGCTTTTTTTTACGTATGCGACGCTTCATTTTGTATATAGTAACAAAACCAAAATTTAAAAAACATTTATTTACATATCATTGATATTTAACCCTGTGAGTCATAGTGGTCATCCGCGTTACAATATACTAGATTTCTTTGAATTTTGACGATTTACATTCTTGTTAATGCATTTATATCAGTCTTCTTTCTTTTTTTCTGTTGCTATTGTGATGAAGGAACATATAAAAATTACAAAGAAGATTTTTATTAGGCTATAAAAGTAAACAAATGTAAAAACATAATTTCGGAAACATTCATTATTGACGATATTTTTTAAGCTAATTACTAGAAATTTGGTATGGTAAAGTTTTTGTGGACGCCAACTACGAATCCGATGCTGGATTTACCAAATTCAAAATGGCCGATCTAATATGGCGGACAAAAATAGTTGAAATGTCTCCATTTGCACAAGATTTATTACTCGGGGGGTTTCGGAAGAATCCGATCTCAGATTCGTAATCAGCGACCACAAAAACCCCCGAGTAACAAATCTTTTTCAAAAAGGAGGCATTCATATAATATGAATTTGGTAAAAGTAAAGTCAGATTCGTAATCAGTGACCCCGAAAAACCCCGAGTAGTGACTTTCAACTGAATTGCATCAGTAGAAAAATGCGCGATTCAAAGGGTTAAGTATTTAATCGTATATTAGTATCTGCAATGTCCGTATGCTCAGTCGCCATTTTGAATTTTGAGAAAATCATTTCGAAATAAGATGTTGCAGTCGCGGCATGCATATATATTCTTGCGAATTTCTCTATGTCTATATTTGGGACTCAGCCACTTTTCAATATATAGGATCGAGCTGATGTTCGCAAATCATCGAATATGAAGATATTAATAAAAACACTCGAAGATAGAAATTTTTATAACAATAAATCAAAATGAAATACTGCGCCGTTCCGTTTACGTTGCTCATAAAGTGTAAAGAGTCTATATATTAAAACAAAGATAAAAGATCGTAAGATGAAAACAGAATAATTGATGATAGATATGAAATATGACTTATTGATATAAATGAAATTAATTTCCATCTGCACTGAAAAATAATACTGCGCTTGCCATGAGACAACTGAAAAAAATTTGTTATTTTCAAGTAAATATTTACTTGAATTAAGAAAATGTTTCCTTCTTTTTAGTAAATCTTACTTAATTCAAGAAAATCTTTTCATAATTCAAGTAAATATTTACTTGGAAATAACAAATTTTTTTTCAGTGACATTTAACACAACCATACACATGGTTGACTGCATAATCATACTTGTATACATATATAGTTGATACATTTATAAAGTACGGTTGATCCAACAATACTTTTTTTTTCAGCGCATCAGAATTGAATTTCACTCGTAATTTGTCAATGTACGAGACAGATGTAATTACGGGTCATAGATAAAACGGGCATTTTACGATTATATATGTGCGAGCACTTAATTATACAAACCCTATATATAACAATGCGAGTGGGTGGCCATAAGACCCGTGTTGGTTAAATGCAACGTGACTTTCGGCAAAGTGGCTCGCCCGATTACAATAAGTTTCAATTAAATCTTTCAGGCCGAGTCAAATTAGCGATGGCGAGGCTCACGGGAGGAGATCGAAGCGCGGATTTCGCGAAATGATTATAGCCCCGGGCACAAAATGGTGCGGGCCTAATCACATGGCGTACGGATACAAGGACCTAGGACCCCTCGACGGTCTTGACCGATGCTGCCGACGTCACGACCATTGTAAAATCTACATTTTGGCCTTCACCGAAAAATACGGCCTCTTCAATTACTTGCCCTTCACCCTGAGCCACTGCAGCTGCGATGAGAGGTAAGATTATATTATTATTTTACGACCTTCTGCCGATTATTGCCCGATCTGTACTTTACTGCGCATAAAAGTCAAATACATCATCCATTTAATATATAAAGCATCTAGACACAATCGAGCGGGTATGAATTACGGGAAAAGGGATGCGTGTATATATATTGGAAACTGACCGTAGAATGCAATTTTTATGACAATATATATTATCGGAGATCATTTGTTTCGCTGCGGAGAGAAATTTTTTATTGTTTTCTCTCTTGTGCGATTAATTCGAAGCTTGTTTTGTTTATGCGTCAGTAAATCGCCTGCCTAAAGTAGCCTAAAGTAGCCTAAAGTCGAGAGATTAATAAACGACGATCTATCGACGCATGATACGACTTTGAAAAGTGCGAACATTTATAAAAGTAGTATCTCAAACTTATTTGTGACCATAAAAATCAGGGACAATATTAAATCATACTTTTGAGTGATTCAATTTTATTATTGGCAGTATTGTTGATATATATTGAATTGAATAAAGAATTACAAGAATAAGTCTTGATTAAGAAACATATCGTCGAATAAAATTAATTTCTAAATAAGATCAAATTTTCCACGATCTTCAATGTGTAAATATTTTGAAATCAATCTGAGATAATACGATGTTTCAATGGGTTAATGAGCTTCAAGCATCTGGTCGGCGCCATTGTCGGCATATTGCCGATTATGAATTACCGTATACAATTTACGCACGTGCATTTTCATCTTGCTCATTCATTCGATCTATAACAATCCCTGACAATCTGCACGCCTGATGGTAATTCGTAAAACGTAATTAGAATATATATATATATACTTTTAGACATTTTAATAAATTTAGTCCTTGAATTATTTTGTTATTGAAACTTCATTCCATGACAACTGTTATGTCTATTACCCTCAAAATATTGCACAAAAATAGAGATAAATAGCTCTTTCAAGTATGAAACTACCAGTAGATTCAAAATCCTAAAAACTAGTCATCAAAAGAAGACCCCTTGATTATAGGTAAATGCATATAAAATAGGGGCCATCTTTCTCGGACATTGAATTATTACATATATATATACAAATATATACTTGATTAAATAATGCTCAACTTTCGTAGGTTCAGATCCTGTTTGAAGATGACGAACACATCATCGGCGAACGTGATCGGGAAAATCTTCTTCAACATGGTGCAGACGAAGTGTTTCGTTCTGAAGTCTCAAAAAATCTGCACGAAACGAACTTGGTGGGGAAAATGCTTAAAGCAAATTTACAGGAAGCAGGCAATCCAGCGTAATAATCACGGTTATTAAATGGCCACTGAAAGGAAAGGAGAGTTTTGGCTCAAGCCCGATAATATATAGTGACAACTATATAACTCGTAAACATTATGCATCATACTATATAGTTGCCACAATACCTGTGAAAGCCGTAACTTTGTTTTCGACTAATTTCAATCGACGAAGAGTCGATAAACTATAGGCGAGCACAAATCATAGACTGATACGAAAGAGTGACCCTGACGAAAATTGGTCACCCTTTTCCGAAGAGTCGATAGAAATGTCCACTAAGTGTGAATTGGAACATTTAGGTCATACTTTATTCATACTTGATCCACTCATTTCTTTGCAAGTGTACATAAAGTTTCGTATACCTTCACTTAAAGAGTCCACAAGAAGTGGAAGTTTTCTTCATTTTTAAAGTGAACGATATCATAAGTTTAGTTTTCATTTGTATTTGCAAATTATGATTTCTTCTATAGATATTTCATGAAGAATTAAGCGCCCGGAAGATACCCAGACATTGAAAAAATGTTTGGCTTGATATTCAGTGATTTTTCAGATTAAGATGGTTCTAAAGTAGAGCAGTTACCGACCTAACCTCAAAACAGGAAAAGTATAAATAAATAAGGATTGAAACATTTTTTCAAAATTCGGGCTTTGGAAGG
>JAPYZR010008743.1:0-14034 GCA_030522945.1 Trichopria nigra | reverse complement strand
ATATTTTACTCGTGTTCCAGTGAAAACATTTCAGAGTAAATCTTACTTTATAGAGTAACTTTTACTCCAGAAAACGTTCACTGGAAAACGGCCCTTATTGTTACCCATTGCGACAACTATAGTATAAGCATTGTTCGTTTTGCAATATGTACCTGGATTGCTCCCCTTTTCAATAATATATAGATATACAAATAACATTGGCAACCTAACCTAACCTTTGATTTAGAGCGATTTGTATTGTGTGTAATGTGTTGTGTGGTGAATTGTGTGTCGTCTAGTGTTCTTTAATTTGATTTTTTCTTTTATTCTCTGCAGCTCATTACCGTGCGAATACCTTATTGTATTATATTTATAGTCATAATAAGTTGTAGCTACTTTGTATTTAGTATATGTATTACTTTTCCGCGCTTAAAGGAAATTTTCCATAGGCGCTTGAATAAAAATTTTATTATTATTATTATTATTACCGGGCATCTATTTCGCGTTACCTGAAAGATTCATTTCAGGTGCCTTCATGTTTATATTGCGGGTATACCTGATGTGTGCGATTTTTATAGCATAGTGCACATGTTCACTAATGTCTGACCCGGGCCTCGGGTATCCGAGACTAACCAAATAAATGCACTGCACCGGGACGGTGCAATTGATGAATATGCTATTACTCAACGGCGATCCGGCAACTCTGTACGCAGCACCACTACAGACTACACACACACACATATATATATGTTTATACACATTTTTTAGCAAGCGCGTGAATACTTATAATATACGGCCGCATATATATACGTATACATACTTTGTGCATATAAAATAAAACTTCGGGTAAATAATCGTAAGTAAATATATTTAAATATTTTAGCTCGAAATGGATTAGATTTTATACACGTTCTAATAGTTATTAACCCTGTAACCAGTTGCTGTCACTAAAATGAGAAACATGCATATGCTTTATAAAAAGGGTATTAAAATTAAAATAAAGCAGAAATAACATTCTCATTTATTCTGCCACATATCTTCAAGAACAGTAATATTTAATATTTTTAAAATTTCAGGTTAACAATGGTTCTACAAAACCATTGCCGTGTCCTGGCAAGGCGTTGCTACAATTTATCTCATAGGTTACAATTTTTTATCAGCAATAGAAAGTGTGGTACTGACAATGCTGCACCAGTGAAGCTGTCATATATTTCTTATGAATCAGTAAGCAGTTCACCAATACCACAGACATCTCTGTCACCAGTCTTGATAATGCACGGATTATTCGGATCAAAAAATAATTGGAATACTTTAGCAAAGGCTATACATCAAAATACAAAACGGAAGGTATTTTTGGTCGCTCCTATACAAAATTCCTATTGAGGATAAACATACATTCACATGGTCGCAATCACAGGTAATTGCAATAGATGCTAGAAATCATGGAGATTCACCACATTCGCCACATATGTCTTATCAACATATGTCTGCAGATATTGCACTGCTTTTGAAAGATCAAGGAATGGACAAGGCTGTAGTAGTAGGACATAGCATGGGAGGAGGAACTGCAATGTACACGGCTTTGAATTATCCAGAACTTGTGGATAAATTGGTAATCGTAGACTTTTCTCCGGTAAAGGCCAGTAACAGTTTACTTAGCATGAGGAAACTTTTTGAAGCCATGTTGTCTGTTCAATTAGAAGGATTAACTTCTTTATCGAAAGCCAGGAAAACGGCCAATGAGCAGATGCTTAAAACAATTCCTTCTGACGCAATTAGACAGGTATTAAGAAAATAGTAGGAAAGTAAATTTAATGTTGAATACAATTTGTATTTTATTTCTTTTATTCCATATTCTTTCAAATTTGTAAATATTTGTACATATTCATTTTCAGTTTCTTTTGATGAACCTTATAGAGGCAGAAACGGGAAAGTTCAAATGGCGCATAAACCTTCCTGTATTAGAAAAAAGTTTCGCCACTAAGATCGCCTCATTTCCTATCACAGGAAACAGAATTTATACTGGACCGACGTTGTTCATTGGAGGTGCAGAAAGTGATTACATAAAAGAAAGTGACCATGACCGTATTAAAAAATTATTTCCATCTGCAAAATTCCATTATATCGCTGGAGCAGGACATTGGGTTCATGCAGATAAATCTACAGAATTTCTTGAGTGTCTAAATTCATTTATTAACGAAAAGGACATTTAATACTAAAATTTTAAGTGTTTTTGTCACATTTGACAGTTTATAGCACTTAGTTAACAATTCGCTTCAAGACATTTTAAAAATGTCTATTGAAACGAAATTAGATCTTCAAAATATATACGTAAAACAATTCTCTCTCTCTATATATATATATATATATAGATATCCCAAAAAATCTATTGCAACTGGACAGTCATTTGTGAGATTCGACTATTATAACACTTTCACAGCAGTCTGGTATTGTAATACAGTAATTAAAGACAATGCTGAAAATTATAGAGTGCAAGATAAATCGGAAACTTGTGTTGCCACACAATCTTGCTCTCACATCAGTTTTGACATATTTTGCAACTATCACACAATGTGCAGTATATTTGTAAAGGAAAGAACCTACCTCTTTAAACACACACACTCATAAATACACACACACACACAGACATACCCATATGAGTGTATATACTCTTGTATATATACATATTAAACTTTTAGAAGTATAAGCGTATTTTTTTTCACTGGATCGAAATTGACCGTTTTTTACTCTACGAATTTTGGTTGTTCTGTTTTCTCTATTCCACCGTTGTATGCATAGTCTGCCTTATTGTGCATGATAAGTTCATTGTCCACGAAGTAGAATGAGTCAGATCGAGTTTCGAAAGGATTAGCTATCATTTCTGCCACTGAAAACATAAAATTATTTAAAACTTAACATCTTGTCAACCATTCTACACAAGCTCGACAATGCTTAAGTGATTAATCATAAACCATTATTTTAAATATCACTCCCATTAACAACTTAATACTCAAACTTTTACTTTATAAACATTTTAAAATTATTAACTTTCATTTGTGTCCAATTTTATTATGTTTATTTTTACAGCAAAAATCTGACTTCGAGCCGAAAAATTCATTTTACAACATGATCCTTTAATGGATACATGACGAAATCTAATCAGTCACGTGAGGTGAGAATGCGTTTTAAAAAGTATTTTAAACAATGTTTTTGTTAAAGTATTAATACCAGTACATATATTATTCTTCATAGTTAGTATTATCGTACTAACGCTCACTGAGTGTGTCTCTGCTTATTTTTAACTCGGATGAAATTGTGAGACAGAGACATGCACTCTGTGCACTAGTACAGGAAATAGAAAATGCTACAGGACAGACTGTATCTGAGGTATTTAGAATTTTGTTCAAGATTCCCCCTAATTTTGATTCTTAATTTAAAATTACATTTTTAGATTTGTCACTTCTTTCATTCATAAATATTTTATAGGTGAATTGGTTCTAGATTTTATATTAGATTTGAAAAAATAAATTTACAAAATCAAAGAAATGGCACGAACTATTGGCACACACAAATTCAATACTCGATTATATTATGTCATCAGTTAAGCATGGCTGAACTTGAAAAGTAAACCCTTTGTGGCAAATATTTTTCTGATGAATGGTTTTTCATAAAAATTATTTTAAAATTTTTTAAATCTGAATTTAGATTCTTAAACTCATAGACCCCGAAAACCCCTGTATCCTAATTCTTGTAAGGATTGCCCCCTCCCCCACTCTAAAAGTTTCCACCATAATAAATTTAAAAAAAAAATTGTTTTTTAGAATTTGTTTATTGATATCAACAAATCAACAAAGTTTGATTTTGTAACATGCAGTGATCATAAAATTGTTCAGAAATTAGTAGGTGGTATCGGGGGATGCCACTATGCCACAAAGGTTTAAAAATGCAACTTGTAAATTGCATACGTCAGTACTACTGAAAAAATTACCAAGCTCTGGGGGAAGTGTTGGGAATTCGTAGATGTGCTCGCATGTATTTTGGCTGTTCGGAATGCAGAATCCAAATTCGAAATCAAATGTTTTAAGTAGTTTATCACGGAAAAAATGACGCTCGATCATTCGAAAATTATTGGCGGCTCGTGACCCAACCATAAATTCAACAGTTGCACCAACAGTTTTTAGCTTGAGGAACTGGGGTGTAAATTGATAACGTACAAATCGTCCTGCGTTAGGATCAACATTTCCTGATGCCTCGTCCAATTGGGATTCCGTAGAATGATTATCCTGGCTTTCTATAATAAACTCATTTTTATATCAAGATTGGTTTATTTTACATTAGACAATAAATTAATGAAATAATACGTAGTAAAACACAAAAAGGATTAAAACGACAAAACTTCCCTGGCAATAAAACAGACCAACTATGAAAGGACTGAAAGCAGTTCGTTGGTTTTTTACTCTGTTCCAACGATCAATTTTATACATGCTGGGATTATATTATTCAACTTTATTTATAGTAGCCTTATTAACCGTTGAGTAATAAAAATATTTATTTATTTTTACGTTAATTTACGATCAATGCGATCAACGCAGTCGGTTTATGTATCAGTCGTAAGTTCAAAGTTTATAGTTGAAATCGTTATCGTTATCATTATATAGGTTTAATATACCCTTTATGACTTTTCGAGGGTATAATTACGTTGTACTCGAAGATATTCTATATTTTGCCATCAGAGCTGTTCTTCCGTGACATATCACCCAGCAAATATGTGGAGCACAGAACAGATTCTGAATTTACACTCTGTATGTTCTCTACATAATATTTAACAATTTTCCCTAAAAGGTGAAATGCCTAATTCGGTTAAATTTTTAAAATATTTATCCACTATTTAAATTTATTTTAAATGAGATATATTTATCTGTATTTTTAAAGAATTGCTTTGAGGGTATAAATAAATTGGAAATATATATGAAAATTCAAATTATTAATATTTTTACTAGACTAATCATCAACTATTTTTATGGTTTTATTGGTTGAAAGGTGTTATTTGCAACTATATCTTAAAGCACATATACTAAAGTAAAATTGAAATTAGCAATTTTTTCAAAGAAACAGCTACTGCTATATGTATATATATTTATTCATGTGTATATTTTCCCACCTGCATTTATGCAAATTGAAAAATTGTATTATATTTTGATGTTATCCGGTTGTCCAATTGTTTGATGTGCTTCCTATATTGATATGGGTGCAAAATTTGTTGGCTCCGTGTAATATAGAAAAAAAAAAAAAAAAAAAAAAATGGAGGGCTGTAGTTTAATGCAGATCTCAAAATGGATTATATTATATCTCGAAAATAAATTAAAAGAATTTTTACAATTACATAGCATTATTTAAAAATAATGCTGATACCTGATGGCGAAACAGGTGGTTTAGCGATTTCAAAAAGTATTGTTCCCGTCTCCAAGTCCCGGATTTGAAATCGAGTGAAGTCTATGTCATAGGTGTTAGCTTCTGGTGAACACAGGTAAGCTGAAATAATAAGTACATATTATTTTTATTTGTTTATAAATTGTTAAAGTCAAAATTTTATAGCAATAATAGTGGACGCAATAAAGTGGCATATAGTATATTTTATGTCAATCCTCGAGTGCAACAATCATACCAGAAAATTTTCCGCATTACATAATGTACTATTGCAATTGTATGTGTGTTCATGCTTTCCACTTGTTTACAAATCAAACGTGTAAACTACATTTTTTAGAAAATTTTGGAAAATGATTATTTAAAAAATATTCATATCAGATCCGCTATTTATAGAATTTAAAAAATCTGACTTTATAGATTCGTAATGATGCGACTTCATTCCAACAATCTTTCGGCTATATTATCCGACTTTATTTAAATGACTTCTTGTACTTTATAAGAAAAATACTAAAATTTACTTATATTTATTTATTTATTTTACTGATTTTACTTCGATCCGTGGTTAAAAACGACTATTAGAATAAAATAACAAACCATGCCCATGATACGAGGAATTCAAATTCATCGAGATCTTAATCGAGATGCGAGAAATATCGTCTCGTATATAGGTACCTATCTTGTCTCGTTCCAGCTATGCATACATATATGTACATATATTTATAACCTATCGCATTTCGTTCGCATGTATTGTTAGAAACGTCATATGCGGAAATATATTTTCGAAGTTATAAGTATATACTTATAGACCTTCGAGTAACAAAAAAAAAAAAAAAAAAAAAAAAAAAACCTATATAGTCTTTACATAAGAGATAGAAAAAAGAAAATGTTAAAGAATGAAAAAGCAGAAATGTTGGCGTCTAGTTCGTCGACCTCAAATACATCCATTAATTATTTGCAACAATCTACGGGTAATAAATTTCCAATGGGAAGATACTTTTTATATATGACTGATGCAAATAATATGAAATGCGGAAAATGCCTACTTTGCGAAAAAGAAAAAAGAGTGAAGAAATTTATTAAAATGAAAAACTCTAATACAACTGGTCTAAAGAAGCATTTGCTTGCACACCATCGCAAAGTCTATAATGAAGTTTATAGATTGCGAAATCCAGCAACGCAAGTTATAACTGAACCAGTACAACCGAGAGAAGTGAAGGTAATATCACTAAAACAAACTATAAAATTTTTCAATGTTATCAATGAAACAAAAGAAAACTTATTTTCATATTTTGTTACAATGTTAATATATATGGCATTAACCAGTCATCAAACATTTCCTGTTTACAGACCCGACGGACTGCAATGACACATTTTGAATTATGCGATTTGGTTATTGACTGGTTGTGCTTCAAATGTTTACCTTTGAATTTTTTTGAAGATGATGAAACACGAGAGTTTTTTAAAAAAATCAATGATAAAATTATAATGCCGTCAGAGGATACTTTAAAAACGAGCATTATAGAAAAATTTGATAAAATACAAAATAATTTCAAAATGATTTTAATGCAAAACGAATCAAAAGTATCTTTTACAATAGATGGATGGACATCTATAGAAGATAAAACATTTTATAAAATTACAGCTCACTTCATAGACGCTAATTGGGAACCCCGATCTGTCGTTTTAGATTTTATTCCTTTTAATGGAAAGCAAACTGGAGAAGATATCGCTGTGGCGTTTTATAACTTATTAAAATTATTTCATATTGACAATAAGTGCATAGGTATAATGGTAGACTCTTCAGTTGCAGACACTAAATTTATGGAAACGTTGCAAGTTTTTATGCAAGAAAATTGTATGTTCTTGGACATGAAAGAACAATATTTACACTGCTTTGCCAATATACTAAATTCAGGTATTCAACACGCGTTAAAATTGTTGAAACTTGAAAAATTAATATACAATAGTGAGAATATTGAAGAACAAAATATAGATCAAGAAACGGATGAGATTATTGGTCAATTGTGTTTGAAGAAGCTTAGAGAAATATTGAAAAAAGTGCGAACTTCTGAACAATGGCAGAATGAATTGCGATGTTGTTGCGAAAATGTTAACATTCAATATGACATGCCGAATAATGACGTTTCGTCATGTTGGAACGTTACACACGATTTAATAAAAACTGGAATAAATTTAAAGTACCCCATAAATATGTTATGCGATAATAATATTAGTTTCTATCAATTTAAACTAAATGAAGACGAATGGAATCTGCTTGAGCGGTTTTACAAATATTTCAAAGGATTCCATACAGTTTCAACTTTGTTAGGAGATAATAACTATACAACCCTACCAATGGCAATTGTAGGTTTCAACATGCTTTTAGTTTCTATTGAAAAGCAAATTTCAGAATTAAACAATAAGAGTGACAGAAACAAAATAGATGAAAGCTTGCTAAATGCATTTCAGTCTGGACGAGATAAAATGCTGAAGCTTTATCCAAAAACAAATTGGGTCTATTCTGCTTCGCTAATTCTAGATCCGAGGCATAAAGTTACTACTTTTGATTTAACTTCATGGGGTAAAGAAATGAAAGCTGAAGCAGTAAAAAATTTTTTCGAAGTGTACAAGAATTATTACACAGAAGAACAATATTTTGATTATGAGACTAGAGAAATAAATTTGCAAGATGGTGATATAGATATTGACTCTTTATATATGGAAGACAAAATATGCACACCAACTCAAGAATATGAAACATATACAACTGCTCCAAGAGTACCTAAAGAGACATCAATTTTAAACTGGTGGAAAGAAAATGCAAATAAATACCCTACATTGTCAAGAATGGCTAGAGATTTGTTTGCAATTACTGCTACTTCAATGCCAGTAGATAAATTATTTTTTGAGACATCATTAGTTACAAGGAAGCATGGCAATATTCAAAAGAATGATCCATTGGCACGCACTATTTTGATTATTAATTCTTGGTTCACTAACGGTTTTCAACCATCAGAGTTATCCACGGAAATGCCTATGAATCCTATGAATATATTTTTTATTAAAACTGAAGTTAGTGCTTAAGGGTACTCTTTATATATATACGTTAGAAGAGTAGTTTATGAGGACATTTACATAAGTTTGCATGTTTTTTATTTCCCTATCATTTCCCATGTTAAATTTACAAGGACGGTCCTCGTAAGAGCCAAATGTCCTCGTAAAAGCCAGACAAAAAGAAAGTCCTCATAAAATATGTTTCTAACATATAATATATAGTTATCTTGTTTAATACAACAATTCCGACATAAAGTTATTGTAAAAATGACGCAAAGCCACAACCTTTAAAAAACTTTTCTTAAATTATTTGATTAAAATATGTTTACATTAAATATAATTTTAATATAGTATTATAGATATTAGTTATTATGATACAGTAGTATCAAATATATATAGACATTGTATTCAATTATTAACAAATCAAGCAAAACTGTAAATTAGTATACGTACTAATATTAAGAGAAACGAACATATGATTTATTTATTTTAATATCGTTATTTGAATACATTTTTTAATTATGAAAATTTCAGAAGTTGTTTATTCATTCCCTAACATTCTTGACGCTTAGCAGAAAGATGATTTTCTGATTAATTATATTAATTTAAATAATATGACTTTTTAACAACTGCATTGTCTTTTATATATTTTAATTTTAAAATTATTTATAAAAACCTGTGTGATTACGGTAATGGTGAAGGTAATATTAGTAATAAACAACAAATATATATAATCAAAAAATTATGAAATTTCACACGAACATAAGTCTGTGAAAACAATACAGTAAAAGTCACTATTTAAATGAGTAATCAACAATTTAATCCTGCAATGCTATTATATTAGAATTTGAGTCAAATGAAAGAATAATTTATAAAATATTGCAGAAACAAGGAAATTACGGAAATCCGCTTACTTGAAGTTATAGTGGGTAAACCTAGTACCATTTCCGGTGTGATTGATTTCTTGTCAATGTTTCCATTTTTTATTTCTTTTTCATTTTCATTCTCTTTATCGGATACTTTATTACTTGACAAATTACTTTCGTCACAATTTTCACTGACTAAACTCATGCTCTAATAAAATTATAATTTTTATAATAAGTATTTCGCTTGAAATATTATACTAAATAGAATTTATCAGCTGTCAAAAATCTTGCATTCTTTATTACAAAATTACTCTAAAAATGTCAAATCGAGTGTCGCGACGGGCGTGTCGAAATTTTTCTCACTCCTTAGATATATACTCCATATAGATTACAATTAAATGTCAGGCTACAACTATTCTTCGTGATGGATTTTTTTCATAAATTATTCACATTAATTGTTGATGTCACGTGATTTTGCACGTACAAATGAAACGAAATCACACATAGCGGACTTTCCACTGAAACTAAAAAAAGAGAGGAAGTAGAATTACCACAGATTATACTCGCTGTGGTTATTACACACCGTGTGTATGCCGAGAGAAATGTCAGATGCAACCATGCAACCAAAAAGTCACCATTTTGTCCTTTTATAAAAGTCACGTTACCGTCTAGATCATTGTTAACTTCGTGCTTATAGTCGATCTGTTGGTAATGCACGTGCACACGTAATGCAGTTGCACATCGATTGGATCATGATTGGATGACTTTCTCCCGCATCGCAGCGATTACATATATATATGCGTATCATCACATACATGTATGTATGTTTAAAATGAGCCGAATATTGCAAAAACAGTATGTAATTTTATTTATTTCTATAAACTTCAATTGCTCGCCATTCAAATTCTATGCGTTGTATAGAATTTTGGTAAAGGACTTTTTGATTTTAAATTTCACGAAGAATCGACTCCTGCAATTTTATCCGCTATAGTTCTGGGACGTCCCTGATGATGTATATCAAAGAGCGACTACTATATGCACAATCGTCAATTTATATCAATTATTGGCAAACTGCTGATTAAACTATCTAATTTTCGTGTAATCGAGTGGAGGAATATATGATAATTAAAAGAGTAAATATTTTAACTTGGATCGGGTATGTTTTTGACAGCAGAACAAATCTACAATGGCTAAAGTTTGAATACAAATTGATGTTCTCACCTTTTCCTCGTAATGCTATAAATTGGAGGTGGCGCCTCTCGCGGACTACTTTCGAACCCCTTTCACCTGGTAAAGTTTAGAGCCCACGCCGGTCGCCGATTAATATAACTTTAGTAAATAGTTTATACACATAGTACGGTTTGTACCTATAGTCGGATATGGCTGCTATACTCCGAAAATCTCGTCATCTAACTTTGCAATGTGCCAGTTTGAATAGACAAGTGCAAACAAATAGTCATTTGTTGGAGAACCTCAAAGAAGTTCAAAATAAAAATCCTCGAAATTTGGAATTAATGACTATTGGCAGAAAACCTACGGGTTACCATTTGGAAGAAGATAATCATGAATTCTGGCATAAGTAAATGTTTTTTTATCTTCCATACATATAGTTTCCTATTCTATCGTTCAAAACTCATTTGTAAATACTTTTTGATTATAGGGTGACTGTACATCCAGTAAGCCGATTTGTAACGGCTAATGTACAACATTACAAAAACGGTATAGTTGTATCAGCATCTACTCAAGAATGGGCTTTAAAGAAATATTTGTACAAGTAAGAGTAACACATCTTCTTATCCATCATAAGATATAATATTAAATTACAACTGTATCTGACATTGCAATTACAGATTGCAGGACGTTCCAGCTTATTCAAACCTCGGTAAAATATTGGCCGTTAGGTGTATTGAGGCTGGAATAACATCTTTACATTGTGACATTCGCGTTCGTGATAGTACTAAGTTAAGAGTATTTCTTGAAGGTTTAAAGTCAAATGGGATTCAGCTTAAAGAAGCACGAAGATATAAAGAACACGCACCTTGGGACTGGAGAAGAGGTGCTGTAAAACCATGGCACGTTTATGATTGAAAAATGATTATTTCATAAGAATAATAGAACTAGGAAACATATAAGACTTATGTTATAAAATATTAAAACAATGGTTTATTGAAAAATTTATGTACTTTATGTAAATGTGGATTCGATTTGTGTACAAACAATGTATGGGCGAAATATTACATAAGATATTTTTTTCATATATCAGACAACTCTTCTTACTTCGAAAAACCTCTTCAGATAATAAATTTGGCCTAATGTCATACAGACCAAAATTGTAGCTTCAAAAGAAGACCATACGACGACTCTGAAGTTTGTGCTTTCATTAATTGCTCTATGAGTTCTATCACGTACCTAAAAAGAAACAAGGTGACTGTCAAAATATTGTAAAAAAAAAATAAGTAGGTACAAAAGGTATTACATAATATAATAGATTAAGTTTTTAAATTTATATTTTCATTTATTCAATAACTTTACGTCTATCAAGTTTTTGCTGTTCTGTGACCTTTATTAATTTCTGTACATATGTGAATAAGTAATGAAAAGAAAGGTATGGTTAAATTTTTCAAATTACACATAATTTCTTCAAAATTGTGCAAGTTAAAATTTGGAGTAGTCATGGATGTTGGTATAATTTTTTTTTTTTTTTTTTTTTTTTTGTAACTGATTTTTCTGTATTTGTTTCATTAGGCCTATTTTAATCATGCTTCAATTATTATGTCCATATTTGAATTATATATATATATATATATATATATATTTCCTCAAAGTCTTATATATATCAAAAAATATTCTTTTATAACGTGCTACAATAAGCTTTTATATTGAGCACATTATAAAAGAACAATAACGAAGTCTACATGGCGGAATAAATGACCGATTTACTTTGTAAATCAGTACATTTTGTTATATTTATAATTATTATGTGTTGAATCTACGTTATTATTTAAATGTATGTATGTAAAAATTCGTATCTTGTATAAAGCTCATACCATCATAAAATCTTGCTCATTCTTTACTTCCCACAAACTCTGACTCAATTCTTTAATCATAACGTCAAGTTTTCCGTGATTACTATTTTCTCCTTCTTTACCCTCAACGGCATGGTCTGCATCTCCATTTTGTTTAGGAGATTCACCAATATCCATATTGAACATAACAACTTTGGGAGTCATTGAACTCTTTTGGTTGCTAAAGCAGTAAGTATATATGCCTGGTGTGTGAGCGGCAAATGTGTACTTTCCTCTGCTCTCTTGATCACCTTGGTAGATGATTTTTCCATCTGGGCCGATGATCCTTACATCAATATCCAAAAATCCACCTTCAGCGATTTCAAATATGAGACCTGCGTAAGGAAAAAATATTTTTAAAGAATTGAGGGAGAAAAATGCTTTGTGAACGTTGAGTAGAGAACATATCAATGATTAAAAATAGCATAATGTTAAAAACTAACCCATCTTGGTGCCGAAATCAACTTTATCGAAAAAACATTCTTCCGCGTGAGCATCCACTGTAACGAAGTAGCCATTGGCGCAATTGCACCAGGCAGTTAATAAGATCACCAACAAAAACCAATTCATGTTTCTTAAATTTATATTACGCCCATCCGTCAGAAATTTGAGAAAAGCGGCCGATAAAACTTCGCTATCACTGATTTTACGCGGTGGATATGTACGACATGTATATATTCGCAAGGTGTTCGCCTACGCCGCTAGGTGTACCTACGTGACGTACGTCAAACAACACGTTTACGGACATGAAGTAACGTGAGGGAGAGAGACGGTAAAGTAGCTGTACGGTATGAGTAAAAGAGAGAGAAATAGAGCGAAAATTCATGGCGCCACGTCGCCACGTGTTCCGTGCATGGCATGCTATATGCATATATGTACAAAGTAGCGAAGTTAGCTCAGCATATTATACATATATGCATGTCATATGTATATCAGATATGTATCAGAGAGAGAGAGGCAACGCGTTCGTGTCTGCGACATGCCGCGATTAATTCAACATGTTACTCTCACTTTTGCATTAAATAGAAAACAAAACGTATTAGCTCGAATTGAATAAAACATTTGAATTGTTAAAGCAAAATAGTAACCAATAAAAATGTATTATTACATAAGAGAAAGTAAATCGTCTAACCGACCTAACCTCAAAACAGGAAAAGTATATAAATAAAAAAGGATTGAAACATTTTTTCAAAATTCAGGCTTTGGAAGGGTGATTCTACACATCATATACAACCCCCAATAAAATATCTATGACATTGATTCCCAATTAAAAGAGGAAAATCCGAAATAAGTTTTCTCTTTTACCCGCACCCTTGTAAAAATCGGTGTCCGAATTCACGCTTATGTTACGCTTCAAGAAGCGTAAAGCCTTAATCTAAGCGTATTATAAGAGTGAATTCGGACGTTTTAAGCGTACAAACAAAATTTATTTCGGAAAATTCTCGTTTAATTTTGAACCAATTTCAGCGGTACTTTTTAAGAGGGTTCTAAAGTAGAACAGTTACCGACCGAGGTTATCAACAATAAAATTATAAATAAAAATTAAGTGATTAAAACGTTTTTTCAAAATTTGGGCTTTGGAAGGGTGATTCTAAATAACGTATACAATCACCAAAAAAATTCCAGCAAAAATCATTCAAAAT
>JAPYZR010008742.1:0-13439 GCA_030522945.1 Trichopria nigra | reverse complement strand
ATCGGTATATCTAAAAATCGATAAATACCGATATATCGGTATATCTATAAACCGATATATCGGTATTAAATATCGGTAAAAATAGAATTTTTTATCGTATTTGCGATATATCGGTTTTTTGCACAGCCCTACTCAGCATACATAACAATTCACCGGAAAATTTTTTTATTCAACTTCTGGGTTCCTTATGGTCTGAAACGTGGACATTTCATGAAAAAAATAGGGGGTTATTTTTTTTTGTCAGCGTGACCAAATTCAATAAATAAAGCTATTACAAAATGATACATAAACGTTTATACATAAATAGAATATATTGGTATTTGTGTGCACATATATACATACCGCAACTCCCGTTATGCTCATTGCTATCATGTTCAGTCCCAGGATAAAGAGAAAATAAATATTATATGAATTTGTAATGTGATTAGAAAACCTAGATAAGAATTGGAAACATTAATGTAAAAATTCTTATTTTTTCGATATATATATATATATATATATATGTTAATATCCTTTAATGCCCATATATATACGAGTGCATGTGAAAGTTAGTGAAATTAACTTTTATTTTGTAGAGTAAAGATGTTTTCATTTTTCTATTTGTTAATAAGTAATAAATAAATAACATTTTACACTAAATCGCAATTAATAAATTCTACGGACATTAATGGATTAAAATATATTTTAATGTGCTACTATAGATATATTCTATGAGTGATTGGAGTGAAAACCAAGAAATTGACTTTTTTCAGATGCAAAATCGTAACTTTTCTAGACTTTTTCGAGAACTATAATAAATTTTCCACATTATATTCACTCCAAAAAGTTTCACAGAAGCAAAAAATGTAAGATATTTATCTGATACGTAACTCAATAATATTTTTATGCTGGATTATGCACGTTACTACTTCATTGAACGTTTCATCGTTGGCTTTTCGACTTTTTATGCCTGTATGTGAGTTTTTATTTACCAGAATATTTTCCAATCTTTGCCTGCAATAAAATTTCAAATTTTTCAAATACGTGATTACTGAAAATTGCTTTATTGTCGAATTGTATTAAAACTATCAAAAAAAAAAAATTACATTTTCATTCAAGAATGAAAAAATGTAAATGTTTGGACTAATTGAAAAAGAGTACGTGAGATTTTTCGACATTTCATTCTGAATTATCGAAATTTCTTGTGGTGAAAATTGAGCCACTCTTTTACAAAAGTGAATTTTCACTCTTTATGTAGTGAGATTTCATTTTTTAAGAGCAATTTTTTAGAAACAGTGAAATATCGCTCTTATAAGAGGGAATAATTCACTCCTGAAAGTTTTTCCTAGTATTCACTTTAAAAAATGTAAGGACTACATAAAACAATTATCATATATATCATTATATATATCATATATATATACATAATCAACCGTTTCACATTTTGCATATGTATATTTTTTATTATATATATGCATTTATTATATTATATATTATATTATATATATATATATATAATAAAAAATATACATATGCAAAATGTGAAACGGTTGATTTAATATTTATTTATTTATTTATTTATAGACGGACCAGAGGTCCTTTCAATATTACGAACAAAATATAAACATTATTCTTAGTGTCATTCAGATTAATACTCTATATATTTTTCAAATATTAGTTTTAACTGTTAATCCATGTTATATATATACAGGGTGTTTCATTTTAATCCGACCACGCAGATACCTCTGTAAAAATGAATGATATCAAAAAATGACCTTCACAAAAGTTGAAGTGGATAGATGTATTACATTTTTACATGTGGATAGATGTATTACATTTTTACATGTAAATTTGCAGATTAGACACACAAAATGTCTAAGGTATATTCGTCGTAATGTTGACAGTTAAAGTCATTGCATTCGAAAGCAAACGAATTTCATATTTTTAATAATAGTTCATTATAGTTTCTTAAACTTTTATTTACGGTTCTAATTATCTGGTAGAATTTTTAATTTTGTAAAGTGCAGTACATCCGTCGAAAATGATTAAACAACCGACCAAATAATGAATATCATATAATATGTCACTAGAATAAACTACTTTTTCCTTCGATATGACAGATATTCTAAATGTTTCATACATGCGTAACATGTAATTCTTTATCTTGTATTGAATTTCTTCTGAGTTTTCCTACAAATTTTAATTCATCGGCCAATGAACCTCATGGCTATCGATTTTTATCAGAATTGAAACAATGTCGACGTAAAATATAGCAAATATCGATATAATCGAGCTATTCCGCCATGTTTGCATCTCATCTTTTCTTGAGACTAATTAAAATAAGATTATTATTCTAGTTGACATTAAAATCACGCTCAATAAGTGTCGAAAGAGAAGAAGACGATCTCACGTGATAAAAAATGAATGACTATTATATTCAACTCTTCCTATATTACCTATAGATTTCATACTTATGTATATATAGATATGTATATATAGAACGTGTATTCGTACATGTACATATATCAGACTTATAGTCTATCTGTACCCATTTCAGACTAAATAAAAATAAACTATTCTATTTAAATAGATATATACTTTTCATTTCAGACGTCATCCTCGGTACACTCTTGTGTTATTAATGTTGTGCCTATTCGTTTTGATAGGCTTGGGAGTTTATTAAAATTGAAAAAAAAATAAATAAATCAAGATAATCTTGGTCGGCAGAAAAGTAAAAAATCAAAAGCAGTGACTTATCGGCCTGAATGCTGGTCGTTTGCAATTTAAAAAAAATGTACATATTTTATAAAGCTTAGAAACTTACATCAAGCTTAATTGATGACACTTATATAAAATTTGCCATTTTTTCGACGAGTTTCATTGGTCCGATATTAATCGGGTTCGTGTACTACTCTATTTCTCTTCTCAGACATTTTGTTAATGTTTCTGACAACTTTTTAACGCAAACATTAACATTTTATTTTTAAATAATGTCTCGTCATTTATATTTTTTTAATTAATATCGAGGTCAAAGGGTCTGCAGCATCTCTCAAATAAAATCCTAATTTGAAGTTTAGCTTTCTCATTAAAAATGTTTTAATATGTAGTCTTGTGTGTTTAGGTCGTGTTACTTTTAGCAAGACCAAATACCATTCCCTAAATTACAATGTGTATAGCCATTTCCGAATCGTTCGACGGAAATACAATATTATCGCATATTATATTGAAGTTACATATTACACGTAACTCATATATCACTTATAAATCATGTGAAATTACATATATATATATAAATATGTAGCATACCCCAACAAAGTAAACATCCCACAGGCATGGAGTACGAATGTGACGTACAGTATATCTACTCCACTGAAGATCGTACCTCCAGCTATGGAACATATATACGCATGTATCAAAATAGGGTAGTAATGATTTTCTGGGTCCACGAAATACTCTGTCTCGTATACAAATTTCCGTGGCCTGGAGACATTCAGAGGTTTGACAAGATTCAAAACCGGTGGTATCAGCGGCGTGCTCATGTATGTTAGTATTATCGATCCGTAAATTAGGCCTGAAACACAAAGACGGAGAGTATTTCGGGTGATTTCAAAGCTAACGGGAATAAAAGGAAGTAACAATCTGAAACAATATGCGTGTTTGATAAAGTTTGAAAAATTGCATGAATATTTTAGAGATTCTGCATTCTTGGAATAATATCTAAATCTGCATTATATATACGTATATAGGTAATTCTGATACGTTATTATTGCATTAGGCACGTGATCATCATACAAATGTCGATGTGACATAATGATGTCATTTGCGTTATGTTAGAAAGAGTGACGAGAAAAGAAAAAAAGAAGACAAACATCCCATTTATTTGTCTCTTTTTCACTTTCCATCTGTCAATCTCTACCTCTATAGGAAGATTTTACAAATCTGCCGTCAAACGAGTGGCGCTGATGTCGCGTCGAAGCTTTCTTCTGAAAATAATATAGGACGATATTATTTTATGAAAGTCGCATAAAATCATGAAAATGTAAGCAAAAATGCAGATAATATAAAGATGTCATCAACATATGTCGAATCTATAGTGAAATTAATAGATGAGCTGGAAAGAAAAGCTGAGTTTTGCATGCAACAAATGTAGACGGTCATTAATCACGATTAAAGATTTCTTTATAATGAAAATGACATCACAGACGATGGGAAGTATTTCATCTGAAAGCCGATAACATTTAATAATGTAGTTGATAATATTTTTTAACAATGTAAAAATATATATATTGATGAGGACATCAAATATGATGTCGAAACGTTGGGTTTAATAAATAATTAATGGAACCACAATGGCCAAATTAACTCATCCTATCATATATTTTACTTATTTTTATATATTTATTTTTATTATTTACTTTATTTACTTTACTGAAGCCCCCGTGTTATATAAAATATCGTATATGCCACGGGGTAGAGCGGGACATGTTGGTGTATAACGTACTGGTTTGTATAAGAATTTTCTTAAATGTATATTTCAAGTAAATATTTTCTTTACGTTCTTTATTTCTTTTAAATAAATAGAATTAAAGAAATATTGTAATGAAATTAAAAGTTTTTCATACACCCGGGTGGAAATTAGGACTAGGCACTAGCCGGGAACTATCTAGTTTTCCCAGCTTCCGTCTAGGCCCTAAGATGGATGACTAGCTAGGTGCTAGACTGGGTGGTAACGGTCGATGGAGTTTCCGCCTAGCTATAGTAAATACATTATTATCTCTATGAGTTTGGTTTGTTATAATAATTTTCTTAAATCTAATGTTTTATGCTTGGACTGAAGAAAATGTGCATTAGGCTTCAAGTAAATATTTTCTTTGCGTTCTTTATTTCTTTCAAATAAATAGATTTAAAGAAATATTGTAAAAGGTTTTTCAATTATTGGTTTGCTTTTCAGCGTTGATATATATAACTATATACTAGCGATGACCCGAACCACTATCTTAAGACATTACTAATTTAGTTAATGAATACAGCTCTTGGATTTTCAATATAGAGCAATAGATGTCTCTGGTTTCCATCAAATATTCACGCAAGCGGCCAGAGACATCTTAATAAGTATGTATGGACATATACATCATAGATGTCCAGGGCGTATAAGGCAGGTTCCTACTGCAATTGCCTTACTGATGATTCTAGTAGTAGGAACTAAGATGAAACGCCAATTTCCATCAATCTCACCTTGCTAAGAGATGGAATCACTGTATAATCAGTGCCTCGCTTATAGCTAAAGGTAATGTCTTAATAAGATAGCGGTTCGGGTCATCGCTAGTATACAGTTATATATATTAACGCTGAAAAACAGACCAATCATTAAAACGTTACTACCGAACGATAAAAAGATACCGATTGTCAATAATATCGGCAGTAGGTAACATTAATTAATGAAATTAAAGGTTTTTCATACATCCGGGTGGAAATTAGGACTACGCACTAGCCGGGGATCTATCTAGTTTTACCAGCTTTCGTCTGGGCGCTATGATGGATGCAGATTGTTCTAATTCCTAGCTATAAAATGTACTCTTAATAAAAATCAATTGTTGCAAAAGAAGCAACTAAATTTAACTCCGATCTCGACCGTTTTATATTTATATGTAAAAGGACCGTCCCAAGTTATGTCACAATTATGTAACAGTTGCATTAAAATGTCGCCTCAAAATTGGCACAGTTACATAACAGTGATTGTGACGTAATAGTTACATAGCAATTGAAATTGCTATGTAACTATTATACCAAGAAATTGAATATAATACATATAATATACTCTTACACTTCAAAATGTGCGGTCCTTGTATATACATTAAATTTAAATATATCCTTATCAATTCTTGATGGCGTCTAATTAAACACTTTAATTATTTCATCTGCTGTCTTTGTTTAAATACTGCATAACTGCATGTAGCTTATATAATAGCGTAATATCGCATTTGATCGAACCAGAGAGATCTCTTATGTACTAAATAGAAACCCATTTCTATAAGGAGAGCGAAGAGAGAAGATGAGCGACCGTCCACGGCCCCTAACGGCGGGAAAGCGAACTACAGCGCGTTTTAGTTTTGTCTGTTTTTCCAAGTTTTTCTAATACGAATTACTTTATATTTCTATTTAAATGTTTAAAACACAATGTTGTATTTCTTATAATAAATGTGAAAAATAGCTGACCTGGCTTTGGCATTTGTTAGATCAGTCAAAAACCTATAGTACGTACTTGTCTATACTTATCAGAGGAGGATATATATAAGTTAAGAAAATGCATAACAGAAAAAGCTTATGCACGGAAGAGCGAGCGAATAATTTTCGAATCGTTAATTGGACGACTTGATTATACATTTATCAATTCTATCTAGCGCCTAGAGGGAAATTCTATCTAGCATTCCTAGGTAGGCCTAGCTAGCTCCTTGCTTGAATGCTATCTAGCTTCTGAGTGGGTTATCTAGTTAGTCATCCAGGATAGTTCTAGCTAGCGCCTTGATGAAAGACTGTCTAGTGATAACTAGGTTCTAAAGTAGCCATCACACATAGTTCTAGCTAGATTTGCAAGACTGGCAAGCCGTGCTCTTCCTAGCAGGGCGCTAGATATAACCTAGGATTGCCTAGACAAATTTCCACCTTGGCCAGTGCAAAGGAAATAAAGTATAATTTCAAGATAATATTTCCTTATCAATAATGTGTACTAAATGCGCTTTTTAAACGATATTATTTGAAAGTAAGTTATAATTTTCTTATATTTTCGGACAATATTTCTTTGTTTTTAGAAAACGAGGATTAGTAAATCATTTTCCAGTAAATCTATTTACTTAAATTAAGTATATTTTTTTTGAGTGTACGCATAATGTTCTACTCTTTCTTGTTATTTCCCATGCTGAATTTTCGAAGGCTTTCTTTATAAGATCCAGAAGTTTTTTTAAATGCCACCTGGAAAAAAAGTCCTTGTAAAAGACAGTGTGCATATATGGCATAAACAAGCAATGACGTAATTTTGTCTGTATTTTTTCTGTAACCGGAAACAAATGTTATACCTTGCTTATTTTTTATTTATTTATTTTTTTTTATATTTTTATATTTTTACATTTTTCAATACTTTGTGCATTTTAAAGTTTGTCAATTTTTTTCATGAAATAAATTCTGCAGATGTCTGTCAATACGGTTAAAACGTATTGACAATAAATGATGTGTATTCTTGAGAATTATATGTGCCATCGAATTGTTATTACTTGTTACCAGTGTTATCATTTTTGTTTTTCTTTTGTGAAGGGCATAGTGCCCGTTAATAAATAAATAAATAAATAAATTTACAATAGAAGCTAATACATTTTATTGTCAATCAATTCACCAAAACGAACTTTTTCTTCATTAATATCATTTACAATTTTAGCATAATTTAATAGCATGATTTAAAATTCTGTATATTGTATAAATACTTTACAATGCAGCATATGTCACTAATAAATGTTAAAATCTAAATTGTTATATATGCGAATCAATTTACTAGGGAGTTTATAACAGTTACGTTTATTACTAACCACATTGATCTCTTCGTATATATATATATATATATTGGAATACCGTATATAAGTAAGGTTTTCCATTTCTAGAGTTTACAAGATTCTGCAATTATCGCCCAAGTGGAAGGAGCAAAACTTGATCCATGTCTTACCAAATATCCAGCTAATTACCGAACGTTAAAGTGTTTCTGTGTCGACGTATGTATTGAACAACTTGAATTACGTCGTTTTTTTTTTATCCTACGATTATATACGTAATTAATTTTTTATATTCAATACGTCTTATTTTTTATTGTATTATACATAAATTATATTTATTATGTGAAATGAAATATTTCTTTCAAAGCTGAATATTTTAGTTAAAATATACACTTTAACATTGATTAAAAATATCTGACATCAACACACAGTTTCCTACTCTATAAATTTCTGGGGATGAAATTTCACTCCAATTAAAAGGGTGTAATTACGCAACTTATTTAACCTCGTAAGCGACCTTTTATAGTTAATATTGGTGGGAACATCGAACGATTCATTCCGTAACTTTTATTTAAATTTGAAACACATTCGATACTTTTCAAAATGTATTTTAATTTTTAAAATCAGTCATAAATGTTGTTCCAATGGACGATGAATGAACATTTGCAATGTTTCCACTGACTGTTGATCCGAATGTTAAAATACTCGAGATAAAACTTTTGGATTCTCTTGCAAATCACGATTAATAATTAAAAACGGTACATCCAACATCCTTGTACTTGGGATGAACATCCGTTGAATGAAGCATCCAATACTGGTTTTATGAACGATTATTTAATCGATTATTTGATCAATCGATTTAATGATAAATCAAAGGGCCATTGCAAACTGTTTTCACAATTGCATGTATTCTCGAGCCTCTCCTTTGTTCGGCCATGTACTCATGATGTCTGTTTTCTAACTTAGCCTTTGGTCCCTTTGTCTAAACTTCATATAGGATCGTAGAATTTTGTCCGTCTAAAATTGTGAGTGATGTCAAAACTATAATTGCTGTTTGTTTGGTGTCAGGAAACAAAATGTGGAAGGTCTTGGCATCAGCGAAGTTTTTATATCTAGAGTCTCCAGTGAACTTCAGTCAGTAGCAGACGCAAAGTTAACACTTTTTGGAGGATTGAAGGTTACTATTGAATAGTTTTACACAATTGAGATAAGAAATCCGTTGTAATAAGAATGCTTTAATGTCACATAGGTCAATGTGATAAAGAGAATTATGATCTGCTTCGCACTGCAGATGAGGAAAGACGTATTCGTCAAATTAGAAGCGAGTATAATGTTGGAATACGCTTCCTGGAGTTTGGGAAGCTCAAATTCATAAATGCATGCCCTTCTTACTTAGTAATTGAGATAATCTGGCGCATGAGATACTGAGCGCTTCATTCGACCTAACGCGTCAAAACTGAGACCAACAAGATTGCCACTGGAGGTTTCAGCTGTACCGTTTTGAAATTGTCTGCTGTTTCTTCTCATCAGTCTCACGGCTGAAATTTTCGCGGCAGAAGGTGCCAGTCGAATTAAATATATTAATCGCAGATAACAGCAGATAACAATTGTATTTTCTGTTTCTCTTCTGTACGAAACATTTTTCAATTTGTTATTACAATTAGATTCTTCACTCGTTTGCAATCCGCTAATTCGAATTCGATACACGATCGAATGTGTGCGTGTGTATCCATGCGAAATGATATGTACACATTCGCGTACGTACTGACTATGTAAGCGTTGCGTATTTATGTTTATTAAATATGACCTTCCACGTGTTCAAATGTTTTTAATTTAAATCTCGCACAGTTTAAAGTTCGGATAGAAGATCATTTTTAGACAATCGTCAAAAGTGATGATAAGTCAAAGTCTATGTCCATTGTGGCCTCAATAATGTTAAAGTTAGGAATTAAGAGGCAAATCTTTCAGTGTACACCGATTTACACGTATCCACTGCATGCGATGACAAAGGCAAAAGATAACACAATATCTGCTCATAAATTAAGACCTATTTCCGCAGTGCTATATACGACGGCGCCTAGCGGCGGCGGTTTGAACTCTGATGATTTCCATTCTTATTTAGTGCTGTGTTAAATACATAATTCTATTATTTTGCTTTTTCTGAGATGATGTTTATCAATGGTTTACTGATCTGTGACTGATTCAAATCATGATCTCGTTAGATCAATTTTAATGTAGTATGCTTCCCAATTACGCGCTAGGAATTTCTGAAGTAACGATTTATCAAAACAAACGGTAATTTCCGCATTCGTCGTCAGATGGCGCGCGATATCGCAACTATCTCGCAAGTAGTAGAGAAGGGTTAGTGTCGATTATATTACAGATGACTTTTCGGCATGCACTCAAGAACACAATTTTGACGTATTGAGTATTCAACAAAGTATTGAACTTGTGATTATTATGTTATTATTATTATAAATATGTACTTACACATATATAAACAACCTATCTTTTTACTGGCTTCCGTATACTGTGTCAAGATCGTCGTTTCACTTTCACCGGATAATGTTCTCCAGTCCCTTTTAATCTGCTCAAGCATTATTTTCATCTGCAACATCAAAGATACATTTTATTTTCTGTAGAAAACTACGTATACATCTGACTTCCTTAATTTTCGTATTCGTAAAAAAAAAAAACGATAACTTTTCGTTGACATCGCGATAACGTTTGTACATCCATCGATACTCGATGCACGTGTCGCGACAAACATCAAACTATTCGCCGAATAATTTTAGACGATTATTTTTAGATCGTTGACAGTCGAATCGTCAATTGTCGACGGAATCCAGACATCAAAATCATTCTATTCATATCCTATTTATATCGTATGTTTAAATATATTTCGTACCTTCTTTGCATTGTAATAATTATTCGAAAACTTAATTATACATGATATATTATACAGCAATGGTGGTATGCATTCTATTACACGATCGATGTTTTTTCGAATTTCGACGAAGCGAATGGCCTGAAACAAGAAAATATTCATTACATTAATGACTCGAACATAATGAAACATAAGTCGAATGTATGAAATCTGGGAAACGAATAACTGGATATAATGTGTCGGACAATTGTACATTGAGTAGAACTCGTTGCCGATAAAGAAATGCAATGTAGATTTCTGATATTAAAATATATTGATCATCGTAGATTGTGATGTAGAATGATCTCTACATTTGTCAGAATCTGACTATCGAAACAGAAACATCATTAGGGTGGACTGTACAATTCCGTCAAATCTTGCGGAAATTGATGAATATGGGTAGTCACTGTCTAACTGGTGATGTACACGGTGTACCAGAAGGACATCAAGATGTCATCGCAATGTAAAGAATGAAAACTTAATCCCAGTCATCATCACGTCAGAACCGCCAATACATAAATAATCTGAGATTAAGCTTGAAGACCAGCGGAAGCACCGAGGCATATTTTACGTACCTCTACTGTTATTATGGTAAAATGTTGAAAAATCCAGCACCATCGCAGAAATCTGGACAAACCCGTCTGATACTGTAAAGGCCAGATGCCGAAAGATCCTAAAAGTAATCTGTTGTATTTCCAGGCATTTTGCAGATAACCATTGATGTCCATACTCTGATGAACGCGAAGGTCAGTGCTTCAATAACTGACCTCTGATGGATCGTCCCAATTGACAAGCAGCCTGAATAACTCGTTGCAATATTTTCAAGATCCACGAATTGAAATCTTAGTTTATTTTATTTCGCCAACATTTAATCACTCCTTCACAGTTCGTCGGGATTTGTTGGAACTGAATTCACCTTACGGAACTGCTCCGTATCAGGGCAAATGAACTCTGCGCGGCACATAGGTGCAGCACGTACTAATTGTCGGTTCGAGTGCGAATCCCTTCCTACTGTTTCACCGAATTATACGCCGTAGCGGAATCGTAATTTTTTAAACTGTAAAATTACCGACAAATTGCCTATTCCTCGAGGTGTACTCGTCGTAAGAAGAAGTGGCGTGACATTCGATTCCTACGGCAAATTTGCATGGCTGATGTGCAATAGCGCGTTTAAATGCAGATTTATCGATTCTGTTCTTTAAAAGGAAAAACCCACCGAGTACAGTTTAAGGTATCGAATACTAACACAGTGACAGTCTTATCCAATCATTCCCGTAGTACGTAGTCTACTGTAATTATTGGCACTTCTAGCGCGAATATTCGCTTCGGGCTATATATCTCTGCAAAATCGGCTAAATCTTGGGGGGGCTCGGGCAATAGAGTGATAATTTGTATTCTGCCGTTTAAAAAAATTTCTTTGGATGGTGTAATACGTTTCGTATATCTGAGTAGAATCTGCCTGGAAAATTTGAAATTATTTTAAGAAGACGAAGCAATTATGGATAAAGGAACGACTGCTGAGATTTGAAGGTAATATTAAAGACAGAAGACAATATAGAATGAATAAATAAGAAATTATGCTATTGTAATTGAAAAATTTTATTATGATACAAAAAATAAATATAGAATTTGTCTGCAAGTGAAAATTTTAGGAAAGGGATATACGAAAAGTGATTGTAATTATTCTCGTTGTTGTTGCGAGAGATTACGAGAGCGAAAGTATTCAAGAGGAATACGTAACTCGAGCTACTTCAGGTGCAAACTGAAGTGAAGAAGTGAAGATGTGTGAAATTATGTCTTCTTTACTTAGAATAATTACTTTGGAACTAACTTGTAACAAATATTCTTAACAAGCGCTATAAGTTTATTATTAAGTTTACGTAAAAGTTATCAAGGAGTGAATTTCAAATATGGAATTTCTGCAGGAAGAAACTGTGATTTACTGCGCATATATTCGTCAGAGATTCGGAGAGTCGTATATGTATATTTCGGTGTTGAAATTACTGGAAATAATGGCTACAACTGATAGAAACCATTGAAATTAATTGCCTGATGTATACGACATTAATTAATTAAATAGATATAATAGAAAATATAATAAGGAAATAATAGAAAATCGAATTTTTAGGTTAGATAAATACGAAAGACTTGAGCGATAAATTTTCCACGAATTAATAAAATTGACAAAGGCACAAAAAAACAAGACAAAAATCGATACAAATATATCTGATATTAAAAAAGCCTTGAACTAACTATAGACAAATTGACAATTTCTAACCTAAAATAATCAAATTAAGCCGAAACTAGATATACTTTAATGTAAAAATCTATTTTAAATCGTTTCAGAATTCGTCGGGAATTCGCAAGCACAAAAAAATTGAAATTACACTTTTATTTTCACTTACGCTGAAAATAGACGCACATTCATAAAAAACGCCCTAAAGTAGATTTGGATTTGACAATATATATGTTTCTATTTAATTTCATTATTTTATCGACACAATAATTCCAAAATTCACTAAATATTGACGCCTAATTATAGATACAAAATGTTATACCGAATCTAACCTTCACCATTTCCTCAAACTTCCCCGACTTTGGTGTAAAAGCAATACATTTCAAACAATTTTATATATATATATGTATATTTCAAAAAAAAAGTTCACTTATTTTTCGACGCATCTCGGGAAATCAATAAATACTACAAATGGTATCATATACCTTTTACCAGTTCCTTATTGATGACCAAGTTCATCATGATACTTATAAATAACATTTCTTTCCATCGCCGCAGGTACATAAAATAAAAGTTTGTTTCCCTTTTCGATTTTTCAATAAACAATTTTGAATGATTTTTGCTGGAATTTTGTTGGTGATTGTGCACATTATGTAGAATAACCCAGGAGTTAAACATAATCAAGTATATGTATATATGTATATATTGATTAATTATTATTAAGGATGCATCACTGGACGCATTCCTTTCATGTAATTTA
>JAPYZR010008740.1:0-18457 GCA_030522945.1 Trichopria nigra | reverse complement strand
TTTTATGGACATTTTTATTGTACCCATTTTTTATCTTAAATATTTGTCTAATTGTTAGTTTTAATCTAACAAAACTGTTTTCAATTTCTACCAGGGATATTTTGCACAAATGCATCCATTGCAAATATACGTTTGCTACTAGGATTTCGGAACAAAGACACTTCGACGGACAAAGACGATTTCGATACGGGTTATAATTTCACCATTGGTTAAAAATATAATGTTTACTTGTTTAAAAACTGTTATTTCGTAGATTTTTTGTCGGTAACTTACCGACGTCGCCGGCGTGCGGGTATATTCATTGTAATGAGTATTAAATTTTTTGTTCATAAAATAAAAAAATAATATGATTAATCGTTAATACTTACGGAATTATAAATATGACTTGATCGTTTTTAATGTAAGCAGTTGAAGGAGTTTTAAAGTTTTTGAAATTGCCGTTAGAGCTGAGCGTACGACGCGCCATCTTAAGCTGCTGTTCATGAAAAATTACATAAACCAGTCCAGTAATACGTACTGGAAAAACTCGGTAAATATTACCGAAGTAGGACTCGGTAGATTCTACTTGAGTAATTTCGGTACAATCTACAAAAGATTTCTTTCCGTGAAGCTTCGTTGCGATATCGATGATACATGCTTGGAAGGTATTCATAAATCATGATACTTATAAATCATGGCATTCAAACTTGGCATTGTCCACTGTGTATTCGAAGTGAGACCGTTTCGTGAAATTGCGCACCCACGTTATTGTACGTGTACGTTCGTCTCCGTGAAGTTGTAAGATTTATCAAGTACTATGGGCGATGGTGCTTAATTGCGAATTTAAAATGTCTTCTCCGCAAGGCTTTGACTGATCACCGCAAACGAATTAAAACAAAGGCTATGTAGATTTCTTAATGCAAGTAAAGATTATAGAGCGATGTAGAAAGTGATGGGATTACCTCGGGGACTAATTCCTAATTCGTTAAGCATTAATTCTGAGGATTAAACCAGTCTCGGATACTGGAAACCACTTATCACGGTCGGTTGTTCCGAATGCAGTCGGTTGCTGAAAATAGGAACTGGTTGAATACGCAAGGGGACAGTGAAGCCAGCGCTCTTCACTTGGAATCCCGGGATCTGTAAGCATCGACTTGAGCGACAATTGATTAGATCTTAACGGATTCATAATTCGATAAAGTACGTATTTGGATTTAGCGCGTGTTGAAATAACGCGTCGATTATAGTTTGTACTTTTACATTCATAATAGTTTTGTTATGTATTTAGAATTATACTTTGGTATAACGTGGTGAAATCAACGAATTCTGTAATGAAAAATGGTCGTAGGAAAACACGAATAAAACAATGCAATGCTTGCCTAATCTGATCTCAGCAAATTGAGGATCTAACGTCAGGAGAATCATTTGTAACCCTTTTAGAAGTAAGCCCTAGCAGGCTTATGTTTCAGGTTTGTTTGTCCACATTTAACGCAGAAAAAACTTTGATCGAGATCGATCTCATTCATTTTCATTTTTCATGACTTTTCTTTAACGCATTCGCGTGAAGTTCGATTTCTCTCACGCGTCCTGAAAATAGAAGTACTCGAAATCATCTCATTATAGTTGCGTAACATACTATTGTTCTGTTGTGTACAACTGCCGTCGGCTACTCATTTAGTTAAAATATATGAAATAAATGTAAATAATATTTAAATAAAAGTAAATTTATCTAATATTAAAAACATTACTTCTTGCTCGTTATATTAGCGGGATGTATTTCAATGTCAAGAATGTCTCAGAATAACTCAAAGTTTACGGTATTCGATATATAGAAACCGCGCGACCTCAGTTTCTGTCTCTCTTCATCTGACAGATCATCGAGAAGGCTTTTTCTTCCATACTTTCAATTTATCCAATACTATCGAAAAGGCAAAGCTAGATGCTGAAGATGTTGATATATGACAGCCGAGTTTGGTCAATTCCGGTTCTTCCTTCACGAAAAGTACGAGAATCCCGCAGGGTTTCCAGAGTCAAAGAGAAAATTTATTTTAACCATGGTTCGTAAGAGATAAAAATACGAAGCGCCTTTCGATGGCGACGTACCATCCGTTCAATCTACTACCCCGCGTTATTCCTAATAAAGCAACGGAATCTGTAAGCACAAGATCTGGCAAGCTTTTACCACTTATTTTTTTCCTCTCTACCAAAGGATAAAAGAGAAATGACCCCGATGTGGTCTTCAAATGCGAACCTTTTTACAAGCATTGAAAAAAGTCACGTTAGGTATTATATATAAGTGAAATTTTACGTGAGTGTAGGTCTTATATATATTGAATTACAGAATTTACCAATAAAATTGTTTAAAATGATATTTTTAATAAGGAAAATTGTTATTTAAAGACATTTTGGCACGTATCATTGAAGTACGTTGTCGAAACCGCACACGTCATATAAAACTATAGTCGTGATGACGTTGAACGTTCGATACGTTCGACTCCTAAAAAAAAAAAAAAAAAAATGTCCTGAGGCTCATGCTGGCCGAGGAGGTCGTGGATGAAGAAGATACACTCTTCCGAAAAAAATTATGATATTCAAATAAATTTTGTTAAGAAGAATGCAAAGAAAATCAACAAACCAATTTCTAATATGATGTATTATACTCAATTATATTCTTTCGCGCTTACTTTGTTTCACACTATTCAATTTTTGTTTTTACTATGTTTTGTTCTGCTTCTTCAATATCAATTTTTTGCTAATGCTAATTCTTTACAACTGTATTTATCTTAACTAATATTTGAAAGTAAATACGATTTTTTTTAGTATATTGACACCGGACAAGTTGCGGAAACATTCATTTTTAACAAATATTCTAGATCGTAGAATCACTTGGGGTGTCGATCCCCTTTATCCGTATACCAAATTGTTCTGATTCTTCACTAACGGGAATCAAATCAATCCTATAGAAACAGGATACATTTCAATGTTACGTCCACGTTCTTAAAATTCCAAATTAAAATCGATTATATTCCATGCAGTGTCCGTCTCGCGGGCTTTCTCGTAAATGATCTAGATAGATGATATTGATCAAGAAAGCTTTTTATATCAATAAGAATCTCGACCTCTTTCCTTTTTCTTCTTCTTATTCTGCAATCCAATCTTTTGACCCTAGGAGCCATATCAACACTTTCACTGCAATGCTTACGATATTGATGGTGTTTTACGCCTTCAAGCATTACCTTCTCGGAGCCTTATCGAACTAACCGTTTCAAGCGTGATCGATTACACATTTACAATTTCTTTACATTCTACCGATACATTATTCGGTAGTCGGAACGGCATTGACAAGCATGCACGTAAATGAATTCAATGCATAACATTACTTGAATTTAAAATCTTGAATATAAAATTTATAATTCAAATTGTTAATCAATGAATTCACACTAATTTATTATTATACAAATTTGTAAAATTTGACAAGCACCTCTATAATAGTCACTTTCGGATGGATACCGTAAGATATCAACACTAACGTAAGATACATTTATTAGATGAATATGGGAAAAGAGGCCTCTTGAAAATGTGTAAGATTTTCTTTGGTTCGGGTTTGGCTCCAAAGAAATTTAGAAAGTATAGATATCACTTTCTAGTACAACAAAACCCAATCTAATTCTTATATTAAAAAAATAAAATGAATAGAAAGAAATGTCAGGTTCTCCTGACGCGACTAGAAGACCGGCTTCCTTTTAATGATTACCGGCGCGGTACCGGAAAAAGGGAAAATCAAAACGCGAATGAGTATATAATTCAAAAGGGGGAGGACGGGGCAAACGCAAACAGTACTTACAATATAGGGCAGTGACACGCTCGCCTGGATCCAGGAACGCAAACCTTGGGCAGAAAACGTGCCTCGGTGGGTGGCCAGTAACGATAATGCAACAACGGTGATTTCACTGAAGCAAATAGAATGGGCACCGTATCGCTCAATAGCCAAAATCAAAAAAGTGCCCCAGTGTAGTGCCGAGAAAGAAGTGTCGACGGCGACGATCTGTTCGAAATTGGCCCGGGTGCTACCAAGGAGAAGACGGAGAGAGAGTACAGGGCATCGGGACTATTGGCTCGATTGCCGAAATATGGCAATGAGTAAGAGAGAGACGATGAGTCAGTCGCGCTCGCTACTTGCCCGTCGCTCCTTACCTCTCCAGCGTTCCCGAAGTTTCTCGACGCTGTATGCTCAACAATCGTCCGCAGTTCCCCAAATTGTTTTTCGAAGCCGCGGACGACCTTGTGTATTGAAAACCCCGAATTTCTCAATTCTCGGTAACCTCTCTTGGCGAGCTCGCTCCTCGCTAGTGAACCGGGAATTCGTAAACACGACCTTTCCACGAATTCCCCGTACATAACGAGATTATCCTTTTAATTTCCGATTTGGAATCGGTGCAACCACAACAATGAACAATAACAATAACAACGAGTAACAACAATAACAAGGACAAGAGTACCGTCGTTGGTCAACGACCTACCTTGTTTTACTTTTTTAATAATTAAAACTAATTGTCTTAACCTAATTTCCTTAATCTAAATTTGTTAACCTAAATGTCTTAACCTACTTAGCGTAACTTATTACTATCCGCGCGGAACTTAAATCTAATATAACCTTGAACGCAAGGTTCTAAAAACGCGATGTCCTAATGCTCAAAAATTCTCAAAAATCAAAACGCATTGCGATAATACCCAAAAGCATAGCGCCACAACAGCGGTCCCCCCTATAAAAGAGTATTATCGCCCCCGGATAAATCCTCCCGGCAACAAAGTCTTGATTATGGATGGGATTTATCTATCCGAGTTGGAAGGCAGAGGTGGGAAATATAACGTTCGCTCTTGGGACCACTTGTGAGGCTACAATTGGGTAAAAGTTAACGGTTAAGGTGGTTCGAAAGTAGAACCGACCTAACCTCAAAACAGGAAAAGTATAAATAAAATAGGATTGAAACATTTTTTCAAAATTCGGGCTTTGGAAGGGTGATTCTACATGACGTCTACAATCTTCCAAAAAATATCGCTGAAATTGGTTCAAAATTAAACGAGAATTATCCGAAATAAATTATTTTTGGTGCTGGTAAGGTTTAGAACCACCTTAAGGAATATACAACGAAACAGAAAAATAGGTATGCGGGATATATTTAGGAATGATACAAAATTTTGAAGGTAACAGGGTAGATCATTAACACTTTGTCACGTTATAAAGAACGTTGCTTGATAACATGATGGCAATATCGTAATTTTTGCAAAATTCTTTGTAAAGTAATGACGCTGTGTTTAATACCAATGAGAACTTGGTGAATGATGTTAAAGATTATTTGATTGTTTAATAGAAACTCAACTTTGTTCAATTTGTTATTACCATTGCGCGATTGGTGTATTTCGCTCATCGATACAATCTTGAGTCAGTATATTTCAACGAGTCATTTTAGATAAATCGCTTGAAATGTTGAATTATCTCCATTAGCACTTGTGGTTCTGAATACGCTAAATTTGCACGGAATTCGCGGAGAAGTATACAGTTTATGAGCCTGTATCTAGCTGCAAGCATACACTGCCGAAGAAATGTGTTTCCGCCTGGCAATTGGGAATACCATAAGTTCCCAAGTGAATGTAACCTTACTCACTCGGTTGCTAGGATCTGCATAGATCGATTCGGCTCCTCCCCAGACCCACCCTCTTCCCTCATTCGCCTAGCGATTGTACGGTGGAGAAATCGTACCCTGAAGGTGGATCTCGAGGCAGTTCCACGTTTGGATAAAACTGACGAAAGTCCAAACTCCAGGGCTTGAATATCGGTATGTGCTCCAAGAGGAAGGCCATCGCCATGGAGCATCTGAGGGGATTGCCGATTAAGAAGTCCGAGTGCACTTGAAAACTTCAACACCTTATCGTTATTTCTGAATTAATAAACTTGTAAAGTTTTACTGTACTTAAGCCCTGTGTAAAACTCCATATTGTAAACTTAAATTCGCGTTTATTCCATGTGATTTATTAACATTCATTATTTATACTAAATTTAAAAGAAAACGGATGAAAATTAAGATGATTGTTTACAAAACTACATTTGTCAATTTATACTGTGGAGTAAAAGTATATACCGTCTACCGAAAGGAGTAGAAACCTCAATTAGTCGGTGAAAAGGAAAATGTGGTATAATTAATTATGCGTCTTACTATAGTACTTTCAATATTTTAAGCAGTGCTTAAAAAATTAAGGGCCATCATATCCCTTTTATTACACTTTAGTAAGTTAATATCGAATTACCATAGTAAAACAGCAGTAAAAAAGTATGACGGCAAAGTGTCGAAGTGCCCGCTTATTTCGTAATACACCTCCAGACAGTTCATAACTTGCAGCGGCAGTTAGTTCTGTGAAACTATTCAACTCTGCGGTTCTGTTCTCGCAAATCGTCTTGTGAAGACGCCAACGTAAAGTTGGTATAAGCTCTAATCACGATAATATCATAACTAAAGCCACTGATGTTGTAAATAAACTTATAATTCATTGTGAGATTTGACGTTTTTTAATACTACTCTATAATGTGGAGGACCATTATTTTTTTTTTATAACAAAATGAAGAAGTAACTCGTATAGTTTGGAAAGACCATTGTTTCAGACTTCGCTAAAGTAGAATTTAATAAGCTACTTTAGTACTTTTTTATATACATGAGGCCATTGATTAAAAAGTTCTAACTGAATTATTATTTGTTCCAATAAATAAACGATCTATTGAACTAATAACTAATTATAAATTTCACTCTACTTGACTGTTTATTAAAATTTATTGACAGATACGATTTTTAATCCAATTTTTATAGGAGTTCCTGCTTTTATATCGGCGTGATACGCTATATAAGCATTGTTTCTGTCAAGATATGCGACAGAAGTAGAGGTCAGGATCGGGACGGGTGTGCAGATTGGTAGCCACTCGATGCTGTAGTTGACTGGTATTCGAGCAATTTCTTTATGTGGATTTCAAATAATTAGCGACTATAGCTCGTTTATACTGCGAAGCCATCGGGTCTTACGTGATATTTGTAAGGCAAAATTTTCCGGCGAGAATAAATTTGTAGTATTTGTAGAGTAAATAAGTTGGGATATATCTACCAAGTGCTTCACGTCGCAAATTGCCGTTTTTCCGCCCAACTTGCAATAAGTAGCTCGTTAATACCAGCGTCTTTGCGCACAAAAATGTTGCCATTTCGTATCCAAACCCGCTTATAACCAGCTTTTCTTGCAGCCTCCTTGTTTTTCTTGAGAAGAATATACGTAGGAGTGGGAAGGCGAACTCATTCACATACACTACTTTGGCAACTGTGCCTCCGTCCTGTAATTCGGGAACAAGATCCTGGACAGTAATTGTCCCCAACTTCCGTTTAGTATCAATTACAGCGTTGCGAATCTCAACAGACTTACATAATACTTTAAACAAAAAGCAACGTTTAAACAAATTAAAATAACAATAATTGATGGAAAAGGGTGGTAAAAGTCATGTAACTTTTAGAGGAAATTGTTTATAACTTACAAATTTCACAGAGATATTCCTAATAACATAAGTAATCAAATAAATAATTGTATAAATTCGAGATTGCAGCGCGCAACGCGTAGACTATGTGCGATTTCTTCCGTACTTTGCTAATTTTCTCGCACTTTTGGCAAAGTTCCGGCCATAGAGAATTCTTCAAAAAATTCATAATGCTTCCTTTTCATATTTAAACGGAATTGAAAAAATAAAAACCTAGTGAATCGATGATTTGCGTTTACTGGGATATATATTGGGTGTAGCTAGACGACGTTTACTTGCATTTCTCGCCTAGTTAGTATCACGTTTTGCTGATTTTTAGGTCAGAAATGCTTTAAAAATGGTTTCTCGTGGGTTTTTATCCAATTCTATGCTAAAATAAAGCAAAAAAAAAAGAAAAAATATATATATTTTTTTTAATTTTCGTTCGACTCGAACGAGCCGAACTTCAAGTACATCAAGAACAATACTCGTAAAGGATTAAGGAAACCTAAAGTTTCATCCGATGACAGCAGCGAAGCCGAAGATCAGATGAGATATGTATTTAATGTCTTGCTACGATTAAATAAGTTGTTTTTATTTTGAATCATACAGTAGCGTTCTGTAAACAAACGCACGGCGCGCCGATCACGGAAAAACCATTCACGGTGCCGAAAACTACCGACAGGTGTCGATAGCCGCCACAAATTCGAGCCTTCGACAGCAATGTTTATTTTCCGAAAAAAGTTCAAGAGATTAAATTGAAACAGAAGTCGAGAGAAAAACGGAATGGCATAGATATTACATTATCATCGGGTGAAAACGTACCATCCGATAAATCAACAACTATGAACGCAGTTTCAATTACGCAGTTTAATGCAGAGACCAATAGGCGTGACGTCGATGATGAAATGTTAAAATACATTGAAGAACAATTGATAAAAAGAAAAAACAAGAATATAGAAGGGTCGGATTTAGGAGCCAATAATGAAAAACACACATATTGTTCACCTGAAGAAGCGGCTCTTCAAGCGGTTCCTGAGTATTTGAGGCAAAGTTCAACTTAATTTGTATAGTTATATTTGATATGTTAGTTTTTATTTATTTTATCGTTCATCGCCAATTAGTATTTTTTTTCTCGTTCGTTTGTAAATGAAATGATTGGTACCATCTCTTAAATTGTCTTTCATGTGGATGATTTTGTAAAATCGAAAATTAACAAAATCCGAAGATGATACTTTAAGGATGTAATGTAATTAATGCCATGCTATCTTATTTGATAAACTAATATTTGTCAATGGCAGTAATTAACAGTTTTTATGTTTCAAAATTATGAATTACAATCATGGGTGAGGAGGTTATTATGTAAATAATTAGAAGAAAAATGTCTACTATGATAACGCACGTGTATATACGTACGTATACTACGATACGCATATTCTACGATCGGATTTTTAAGCACGTCTTCTGAGACGTTAAAAATGCTTTTCATCTTCTTGAATTATTTTTCTATTGATTTCTGATACGTCTTCCGCTTGGTCATCTGGAAATTGAACTAAAAGGAAAGAAAATATAACCTGCGGAGAATTTTGATATTTGTACAGACTATCTAATAACACCGTTCTACATTTTGTAGGTATATATTTTATATTTATTTTTTTTTTGTCTAATGTTAATGATTAGATACAAGTTTTATCGGAATTTTGGATATCGATGCATATTATACTGTTATACATTAGGACAATAGGTCCATTTTTAATTTATAAGGCCCATACAACCGCGCATGTATATTACATACATCGATCTCATAAAGCTCGTAAAAAGATTATATAGGTCGATCCCGTATACGATCCACCTAAATCGAACGCGAGCATAATAAATATATGTACACCGGAATAACATTTTTTCATTAACTTTTGTATATCTTACTCAACATCCGGTAAAGGGGTTTTTATTTAGTTAGTACATTCAAATTGCTCTCATAAAAACGCTTATTAATTAGAATCAGAATATTCAATATTAAGGCAACAAATAAAACGAAATTTACATACCAATTTTTATCGAATGCAGGACGGCTTGATTCAGTGGTGACAATATTGCTAGGATACACAACACAAAGCCTCCGCCCGCCATTATTGAGCGAACCTGAAAAGAGAGCAAAATGAAAAAATGCCGTTAAGCAGAGGTAGGTTGCCATAGATTATTTGTTTGTTCCTCAAACAATTCGAATCGACATTACACGGAGTATCTACTACAATATCGCGCTTGTGCGGCTTACGAGGTGGTACAAGTGTGCCAAAGTCACATTTGCTTTACAAATTAATGCTCTAAAGTAGATAAATTTTAATGTCTCGTTTCAAGTATGACGACGCATTACTTATGTAACAAAATTTCCACTTTTTAATAATAAAATTATATGAATATAATAAGTATGACAATAATTAAATGAATATACCTACACGAATATGTAAATACGTTTATGACATATGTCACTCCGCATAATATGTATTAGAACATAAATCAATTACAGGTATATAAATTCGATGTATAATTATAATTCCATTGCATGTAAATAACTTTTAAACAAGTGGAAATGAAGATCGATTAAAAGGCACACATGCCATTAAGAATGTTAGTATTTGCTTCACAAAGAGATGTAACATAGGAGCTACCATAGTGTGTAACTGTATAAAAGCGTGACTAATTACTGTCCAATATGCGTTCGAAATACTTTGTAATTAATTTCAATATTGTATACTCATTATATTGTTTGAGCTTATATTAATTAAGCGACGAACAAATATATTCTTCCCTATATACATGTAGATTTTCCATTATTTTCGATAGTTCGTATATATACACGATATATAAATAAATATATAAATAAATAAATATGTAAATTTTCTTGAATTTACATTTCAAAAAAAAATATGCTTTATTACAAATGCAACATTAGGAACTGCAAAAATATCTCATAAAATGAAAACTATTATCACTTTTAAATCTGGCAAACTGACACCATACTACACTTCATAACTAACATTCAACTATCTACTATAAAATGGTTTGTTATTTACGTCATCAGCCTCATAGTCGAAACAAGGAAATTTAACTTTCAGATCAGTACAATAGAACAGTTTTTTTTTTTCTATTATCACAAAATATTGTAGAAACTAAACTCTATTTCAGCAGACATAGATTCGACCAGATGTAAAACTCAGTAAACATGCGAAAAAATTTGTCGAAATAGACAGAAGGCTTGAAAACCTCGACAAAGCTAGTCGTCGGTGCAATCTATATTAGTCAGAGACTACGAACATAATTTCAAGTCAATCAACGTTCGAACGTCTTTGAGGATCTTATTGGATGGAAGACAAGTAGATCCTAAATTAGTCAGAGTGAAATTGTGAGATTGAGTGACTTAAAAAACGTTACCTGAAAGACGTAAACATGCTAACGATTATTTTCGTATTCTGAACATTGTATCGACATTTGACGGAGGTTTATTTTTTCTGTATACAGGTTATTTTTATGAAGCGAAAGCGACGACTGAAATTGAAGAAGGCCATGACGTGTGTTTTTATATAGTTCATTTTCACGCTTTAGACAATGTCCTTGCTACTTGTATTGTAACTGAATTTTAATTGTCCCACTTCGCGTTTATTGTTTCCTATTTTATGTATGTATGGTACATTTTTTGTTTTTTGTAATAGTTCTCCTATCCTTACAACAGTATTGTATAAAGGATTAATAAATAATACTACTGCTGCTACTACTAAAATAATATATTATGCGGGTAGTGCGTAAAGTGTACTTTCTTCACTAGCAGCGATTGGTCCGCACGAGGCTAGGATTCACCAATCGCTGCGAGGAAAAGTAGGTTACGCACGCGCCGTACACGTTATTTTTTTGCACGAAGCGGGAGAAAAGTAAATACGTGAAGTGTAATGTTCGCTTCAACCACAGGGTTAAATAATATTCACATAACGTACTGAAAATTCAACATCGCTCATGAACTTTACGCATGCCCGCGTGCAAAAAGAAAATTACAGATTTTATTATGTGTATTTTCTTTACTTGGTAGCTCATGTATTGTCAGGTACTTAATTTTTTTTTATGATGAACCGAACAATTGCTGACTTGGATTGTTGTGGTAATAAATACAACAATCAGTAAGTGGTTCCTTTTTTCCGTTCACGCTACAAAATTGGAGAACGTGATAATAATTGAACCACCAAGTAAATAAAATGTGTAATTTCGCCTTTTTGCTACTGGGAGTATTACTTTTTGATGAAATATATATATATATACGTGTACAAATTAAAGGTAGGCTATTTTGTCAATATCTCTATTTGAATCATCTCTTTTATATCGATTCAATGCGATACTCTAAGGTTGTGTAGCCCTTTTAGATTCAATGTAGAAGAATAGTACTTCTCTTTAACGCGCAAAGCCAATTACCATAGGAGAAAAGTCGGTTGCGAGGAAGCGCCATCGAGTGCTCGGCCAAACGTTCATAGGTCGCGAGTACAATCGGTGTCGGTCAGATTCCATACAAAGTTTTCAGTTCAAGTTTCGATAGTGTATTAAAATATTGTACTAAGTAAGATGATACCTTAAAAGTTGCGTTTAGGTTATTTTAGAATAGTGGCTCTAATTAGGCATTTCGTTTATTTGCTCACAAATATCTGATCACAGTTGATGATTTTCTTACGTTATTTTGTCACCATCTGAGAATAATATCAAATCTAACTATTTTGTGCCAGTTTTGTTTTTAATCTCGGTAAGTTCACTGTCGTTCGTCACTTTGTGAATTTTTGACCGTAAAATTCAATATTTTGACAAGTGATCTCAATAAGACATTATTATCATACAAATTTTAAAGAACTATAATTAAAAATAATTGAGTTGTACATTTATATATAAGAAAAATGAACACTGCCTCCCTTTTTATGAACAATGAACGATACGCGTTGAAGATTCTGGTGTTTATGATTAAACGATGGCCAAGAACTACAATGATTGAATCATAAAGTGAAGATCCGAAAAAAAATGGTTAACGAACAATGCAGCATTCGACATTACAAGGTACGTACGGATGCATTGTGGGCGCGTCGAAAATATACGGGCTCCATTGTGACTTGAAATGGAACAGGTCCGACAAAAGTCCCGTCATTTTTTTTTTTTTTTTTTTTTTTTTTTCTTTATCCGAAGTGAAATCACCTCGAATTCGCACAGGCATCGACAAAGAACGATTTAATGGAAGCTTTTTCCCTACTACCGAATAATATCATTTGCAAAAAGCAAAATGGATTTCTATCAATCGCAATAAATTGTTATTTCTTAATTTATAGGTTCGTAGCAGGACATTTATTGGGCCCACTCGATACTTAATGCTTTATTATATTTTTGTTTTCACTACTGCATACGTGTTGATCGTGAAATAATATATATAAAAGCAGTGACAATACCTATCGAAAGCAATCACTCATGTTCGTGATAGAACCCCATTGTCAATTTCAACATTTTAGCGTAAAAATTTCACATACTTTATCGTGATTGACGCATTGTTTTTCTGGTTTAATATACGTTTTTTTATATCTGTTATATGCGATTTTCCTGATTGGATTTATCTGATCGTTTTATATATATATATATATATATATATCATACACAGTAAAAAATGTGGAGTGAAAACGGTGTCAAATTTCACACCACTGCGGAGTGTATATAGGTCCACACCTTGCTCGGTGTGAATGAGCGGTGTAAATATTTCGGTGTTAAAGCGGTGTGATTAATCGCACCGAATTCCGCACCATTCTGGTGTTAAAGCGGTGTGATTAATAGCACCGAATTTCATATCATTTAGGTGTTAAAGCGGTGTTATTAAACGCACCGAATTTCATCCCATTCTGGTGGTAGAGCGGTGTGATTTGTACACCGTGGGGGTGTCAAGTCGGAGTAGTTTTCATATCGGAATTATTACACCGTTCCGGTGTTAAATTGGTGTGATTTTAACCCCCGAAACGGTGCTCAGATAAAAAAATTATTTGGCAAGATATATTCTTCTAATCTACAACTTATATATATATATATATATAGGGTTGTTTTATCTGACATGTAACATATATTATTTTTACACATATGTTAATACATTAAATACATACATAATCGATGAAACACATGAATACATATAGTTTGTTCGCAATTCGCACACGCAACTTAACATAACGCCAATTATCGCTGCTTCACCTTTAGCAGCTTCGGGTATATATACTAAGCACAATCTGCTCTCGGCGCTTGCGATATTACAAATTGCCCGAAAGTCCACCTAGCGCCAGTTATCGAAGATTCAGGGATTTCTGCTGCGCTCAGTCGGTAATGTACTTTCCTAACATGTCAAGGATAATTAAAAATACGTTTTTCAACTTTGTTTTAAAATTTATATTTATTTCAAAAGATAATTGTTTTAGGTACAATAAACAAATCTTCCGTATCGTAACAATAATGTACCTCATACGGCAGTTTATGCGGTATTGAATTAATAATAATAACATAATATGACAACTGCCATTTTTTTTCAATTTCAAATGCACATACATATTCATTGTAACATTTTGTTTCCGTTTTTTTACAAATACAATGTAATAAATTGTTATAAATAAAAAGTTTAATAATTTTTGCAAAAACCGGTAAATCATTTTGTTCATTTATTTCGAACGTTATGAAATATCCTGTTCTATATTCAAATATGTATTCAGCCTTATCTACTAGTAATACTTTTGCATTGCTTGGAATTTCTATCCCATAGAGTACTTGACATTTTAATGAATTTATTATATTTTGAAATATTTCAAATTTACCCTTAATACCTGGCTTCAAGGGAATATCATTGCTCATCGTTTGCCATTTACTAAATATATATTTCTGATGTTGACGTGCCAGTGTTTTTGGCAGATTAATATAATTTTTATATTTATTTACTAGATTTTTAAAATAGTTATGTTTTCCCTCAAAACGCATTGCCCAAAAGAAAATTAAAGGTCCCATGTTTTTCATTACAGTTGGGTAGTGTATCATGAAATGGTGTTTTGGAAGCAATGGCGCCCGAAATTCGACTTGATATAATTCGTGCAGCCTGAATATAAGCAACTTTAAGTTATTATATTAACGTAAAATATTAACATACATAAGCAACTTTCAAGCATATCAACTACTTCATACCTTCGTATGCATCCCCATGACAGTTAATTTGATGTTTTTCTGCTTCAAGAAATATTTTATTAACGTCAAAATTTATTATTTGAATTTCCGGATACATCAAATTAAATTCTGTATTAATCTACAATCATTAAAAAAGTGCTGTGAAATTTGGAAATTCAACAAAATTTATATTAATAAATTATCTTTTTCCTAATAAGAAATCACACCAAATAAGGTATATCCAAAAATCGTTTGCAACAATCTATGATTTTTGTTGTATCTTTCCTTCGTTTTATGAAAGTGATTTTCATAGCATCTTCAATTTCGCGCCTTTGACTTTTGTAACACGCATTTTGTATGAAGATTAATTTATCTTCAACATTTTGGTCATCAGATTTTTCATTTTGAATATAATTTATAACATTTAGCTGATTTTCCTTATTTCCATGAACATTATTTATGTTATTCTGACATTTCTGCACTTTAGCAGACGAGCGGTTTATAGGCCTTAAACGGTATCCAATATACCCTCCTCTTGTCGCCGGATCATAGAAAGCTTCCTACATAAATATGAAAATAAGCTAATTAATCGAAATGCTTTCAAAAATATTTTTGAAATGAACAAATTTTAGATTAATTATTAATATATAAAGAAAATGAATACGTACATAACCAAGTTCAGATCCTGGATCTCGCAAAGCGGGAAATATGTCAATTATTTCCTTAGCATACACTTTCTTGTATTCAGAAGGTGGATGATTGCCAAATTTATCGACCAGTAGCTTAGTTACGAGCTTTACGAGGTTTCTTCTTGTAGTAGGCGTCAAAGTATTTAGTTTTTCATATTCGTCTATCACCTCACTGCCACCCGGAAGTTCAGTTAACTGTTTTAATAAACCCTAAGCAACAAACGAAAATTACAAATTACATTAAAATAACAAAAAATAACAAAAAATAATAGCGATGGCGAGGTATAACTAAAATGAACAATTTAATAGACAAAATTAAAAAAACTAAAAAAAAATGTTTAAATTTAAAAAAAAAATAATAGCGATAGGGAGGTGTAACTAAAATGAACAATTTAATAGAAAAAAATTAAAAAATAAAAAAAAAAAAAAAAAAAAAAAAAAAAAAAAAAAAAAAAAAAAAAAAAAAAAAAAAAAAGAAAAAAAAAACAAAGAAAAAACAAAAAAAAATAAAAAAGAATAAAAATAATTAAAAACTATTAAAAAAGGTAAATAAACAATAAAAGGTGAAATTAAAAAAAAAAACAATATTATTTTTAAATTCATTAATAAATATCTACAATGTTCTATTTCAAAAACTGAAATTATATATTTTAATATTATAAAAAAATAAAAATAAAAAAAAAAATAAATAAAATTAAAAAAAAAAAATTTTTTTTAAATAATAATAATAGCGATAGTAGCGAGGTGTAACTAAAGATTTCAAATTTGATAGGCGTAATGAATCTTTCACTGATTAAATAATGATTATGTTATGCATTACAGATCTAGTAAAATACTATCCGATGAAGGATTCATATTACTGCAATGAAACTTTCATCGCATAGAGTCCAGAAGATCTGTAATGACATAATCTAAATATTTTTTACTCTATATATCCTTATATATGAAGAATATATAATATGGTCTATATAATATATAATATAATATATAATATAGTCTAGTAAAACGTATATAATATATCTAGTAAAACACTATCCGATGAAAGTTTCATTGCAGCAATATGAATCTTTCATCGCATAGTATTTTACTAGATATATTATATTATATATTAATTATATTATATATTATATTATATATTATATAGACTATATTATATATTCTTCATATATAAGAATATATAGAATAAAGAATATGTAGATTATGGCATGTATTATAGATCTTCTGGACTCTATGCGATTAAAGTTTCATTGCAGCAATATGAATCTTTCATCGTATAGTGTTTTACTAGATATATTATATATTAATTATATTATATATTATATTATATATTATATATTGTTAATATATAAGAATATATAGAGTACAGGATATGTAGATCATGTCATGTATTATAAATCTTCTGGACATGCGATGAAAGTTTCATTGCAGCAATGTGAATCTTTCATCACATAGAGAGTCCAGAAGATCTATAATACATGTCATAATCATTCTTTACTTGGTGAAAGATTCATTACTCCTATCAGATTTGAAATCTAAAAATTGTATTATTTATAGGAATGTGATTATTAAATATGTATACTTACAACGTTAAAAGCGTCGATTCTTTTTTTCGAGCTCGTCTCACTCTCCGACCTCTCTGATGTCAAGGATTCGTCTCGTGAAACATTTTCGGATCTGTTATTATTTAAAACAACAGTGAGGGTCACTTCATGAAAGTAGTGAAAAACTTCTTCTCCAATGACTGCATCTTGCTCGTCTCTCAATTCCAGTTTTGATGAAGAATTTATATTCAATGTTGCTTTGACTGTAAATACATAAGAACAATTAACATAGTATAGACATAGCATATATACAAGTACCATACATCATCAAATGCCGATCAATGACGAAAAGTGTCAATAACTAAAATGAAAGGATTGTTAAAACATAACCTAACTTTCTTGAAAGAATGTAGGTGATTTTCTATATATGTTTAAAAAAAAAAAAAAAATGTTTAACTGAGTTTTAATCGTAACCTTGGAGAAATGTGGGAATATCAAATAATATACTTTCACATAGCTGCATTTATAAACTCCTGGTAAGCAGGAATTTCGTAGTTCGTGTCGATTTTAATCCACTTAATTTTTTCATTAATGCGGATTCGTCGTAAAACCGCTCTTTTTCCTCCTTCCTCTTCGCCTTGATGCATCGTTTTTTGAGGGATCAAATTAACGTTCTTTAGAATGCAGTAGCACAATGAATCGGATACGTAAACGCTCAACGACGCTATGCATACACGCCATACACGGTACACGTTGGATAGGTTAGAAAGCGCGCGGAAGAATCGGAGGGATACCTAGTTGCCATTATATGTACAGTACAGCGCATGCGCATGGAATGGCGACACGGTCACACCGCAAGTAACTCTTTACACCGAGCTCGGATTTATATTTACACTGTCTTCGGTATGAAAATTAACACCGAATCTGTTGACACCTCACACCGATCAAATTCACACCGCCGATTTTTAACAGTGTATTTGCTTCAATCAACGAAATTTCCTAGCTTTCATTGTGAAAGAGTTAATTAGGCAAGAAATGATATAGTTTTCGCCCTGGGCGTGACACGTAATACTTTATCCTTTACGCTCCGAGGTAAACGTCTCAATGAAAATACTTTATTAAAACATAATCTCTCTTTGAAAACATGTACTAAGCAGGTACATAGGGTGATTTTGGTATTTTCACATGGTTGGATTCTATATCCATTCAGGCATTAGAATTTTTAATAAACCGTGATGAAAAATACAGTATTAGTATGTCATACGAGGATATGTTTCCACAACGGCACCCTCTCTCTCTCTCCGCAATACTCGCTTTTCACCTATCATGCACTGCTATATGCAAGACTTAACATAAGATTTACCATAAATTATGTGTGTATATTTTTACGAGTTTGTTTAACTCGATTACACTGAGAAAAAAGTTTTATTGCAGTAAATAAACATGTTTATTTGTGATATATGAATGAAAATTGATTAAATGTTAATAAATTTATTATCATT